>JABUQX010133798.1:0-2500 GCA_015478945.1 Trachelipus rathkii
CGTTAGTAGTACTCTTGCTTACAGGATATAAAACAGCAGTAATTAATGATTTAGGTAATCTCTGTTTCTCTTTTACATATGCTTTATTAATGAAGTTGTCTCTCTCCATCCTGAACTGAAAATCTGTTTGATAACACATTCGCCTTCAATCACAAACAAAGACTTTAGGCACTTATAGCTTTGCAAATGGCCGTGAGACATAGCATGATGCTTTGAATCACTTAAAATATTCCTAAAATTCAAGTACCCTGTATCAGTCCATGGCTGGCTTGTCTTTGGCTGGAATAGCAAACACGGTCAGCAATAATGTTTTCATTACAAATACTGCCCTAAAGCGAGTCATACTTTTCTCGTACCATCTGCTCATAAAAATTCTCTTTTCCTAATTTACCCACTTTAAATATTGGTAATGGACGACCATTTTTTTTAAAATCTGTTTTTTTTTTTTTTTTCAGCGATATTTCTTCTGCTAAAGGGCTTTTATTTTAAATTAAAAATGATGACATCTTTTTGATTGTTCATTTTGCACCATAATATAAATTTTCACAAAGAATAAATAATAAACCACAATAATTGTTCACAACGAATAACAAAGCGCAATATAAATTGTAAATTAAATTTTACGTAACTAAGGGAATGGTAAGCTTTCTTGCCTGTGGCAAAATAAAAATGTAATAGATAAAGATGCAGGGACAACATAAACATTAAACAGATATATTTACAACACGACACACACCCACACACACAACACACACACACACACACACACACACCCACACACTACACACACACACACCACACACAGCACACAACACACAACACACACACACACAACTACACACACACACATAAATATGTAACTATATATATAGGTGAACTACGGAAAAATTTCATTAACACCAAAACAAATAAAGCAAAAAACAGATTTTACTTTACAATGTGCTTTACCGTGCGTGCGTGCATTTTCTCTCTCTGCTCTCTCGTCTCTCTCTCTTCTCGTCTCATCTCTCTCTTTCTCCTCTCTTCTCTTCTCTCTCTCTCTCTCAACGCATAAACTTTCATTCAGATTTTAGAATTTAAATATTTAAATTTTTATGGTATTGAAAATTGTGTATTAAGAAAAAATAAATTTTATTTTAATTTTTTTTAATAACAAAACAAGTGTTCACTATTTGAATCTTAGGCAAAATAAAAATTAAAATTACGAATGTGTACCGACTTAAGATTTACTTTCCACTTTGCATTTTTAATTGATTGTATAAATATATGCCATATTTACAGAACTTTAATCTTAAAATTTGTTTCAATTTGCATAATCTATTTATATGTTTATGTATATTTTCTAACATATATACCGTTATTTCTCGCACAAAAAAAATAATAAAATTTTATCGTCAAATTGCCAAAATTTGTAACTAGATGCGATTGTTTCTTATAAATGAACCACCTCGCGTTTAAGCTAGAGAAGTCCGAGTCTACTTATCACCCTGATATATCTTCCTATATTACTAATATATATAATTAATATATATATACTACTATATTATATATATATTATATTTATCCCTCCTCGTTCTGCGGACGCTTCCCATATATCATATATTATACACTAATTATATAATTATATTATATAATATACTAGGTTTCTTTGTGATTTCGCCAACCCCTATTCTGTAAGTTGGTATTACTATCATAATATTGTGGTAAAACAGAGAAACAGAAAGAAATATTTAAGATCTCGCATTCTTCTAAGGGTTATGGATGACAAAAAGGAAAAGATTTAGTAAACGAAGAAAAGACCATATATTATTTTTTGGAGCTTAGCCATATTATTTATATTATTGTGTTTAGATAAAGTAAGAATACTAATAATAATATAAACTAATGATATAATAATATATAATATAATAATAATAATATAAATAATAATAATAATAATTATTAATGAATAATAATAAATAATAATAATAATTAAATTATAACTTATACTCATAATTATAATTATACTTATAATATACCCAACACAGAAAATTATAAGTATAAGGGCAGCCCACTTCTAGAAAGCACATCCATTTCTCAAAATACGCTACAACCTTAGCTACAGGGAAAAGGAATATATTGTTGGAATCCTGGCAAAGCATTTTAGTGGCGGAAAAATGTAAAAAAAAAATAAAAAATAAAAATAAAAATAAAAAATAATAAAAAAATAAAACAAAAATTGGCTTATTTTTTTTGGGGGGGTCGAGCCGACGGGGGGGAACATATTAAAATATTAGTATATATATATATATAATATATCTATATATAATATATATATATATATATATATATCCCTATATATAATATATATATAGTATATATTATATATATTTAATCATATACCTATATATATATATTATTTGTAAAGGTATTACACGGGCAATGTATGGGGCTCGCGCCGACGGGGAACAACAGGGGGGGGACGTTTTCCTTAAACCCCCCATAGGGGAGGGGCGGAAGG
>JABUQX010133798.1:7500-12225 GCA_015478945.1 Trachelipus rathkii
GGCACAGTTGTAGAACAATCTGTTTCTGTTTTGGTGTTTCCTGAATGAGGTGAGGGAATTGCATTTTCTGGCTGAGGTTTTGAAGGCGAATGATTGGAAGGAAATTGAGTGAAAGGCGACTGACGTGAAGATGTAAAAGAATCCGAGTCTCGACGTTTCTTTTTAACTTGTGAGTGCTCTGCATCTGCGCTGAACCGATGCTTCATGTTAGATTTAAATTTGTAAAGGCGATTATTATTATTGTCATCTCCGCTGGAAGAATTATTTGATCCTGGTCCTGAAGATGGGTGATACCCACCGGCAGCCCCTTGAGACATTGTCTCTGATCCGTCGCATCCTGTAGGGGTAAAGGTCGCTTCAAGATCATCCGAACAAACTGGGTCTTCGGAACGATAAGCAGATTCTTCTGTAAAAGAAGATGTTAGTATGGTCTACCAAATTCCTAACCTATTAACAACAAAAAATTTGATTCTAAATTCTAATTTAATACTATAACAAAAAAATTTGATTCTAAATTCTAATTTATATATTATATATATAATATATATATATATATACTATATATTACCTTAACTATTATATATATATAATATATATATAATATATATATATTATTATATATATATATATATTATATATTATATATATATATATATAAAGGATTTAAAGCTTTGTGAAGCATGCATTAAAAATGATTTTTAACATTCGTATTCATATTCTTCTTAAACTTAAATTTGAAATTAATATGAGTAAAAAGCACTCTTAATATATATATGTTATATACCTTATTTTAAGCTCTAATTACTGTATCTATAATATTTTTGGAATACCTATGTCTAGATATGAAATAGATGATCTTTTTTTCCTATATATATATATATATATATATATATAAAGTAATGCTGTAACTCAAATGCAGCAATTACAATGTTTTAAGAAATTTAACCTTGCGGATTAATTACCTTGAAACTTGCACTTGGGAGTAAATTAATATGTGAAGAGTGCTTAAAGCTATCATTTAAAGAGATATGCATCTAACAAAAATTCGAATAATTAATGAATATGTAAATAAATAACTAAATAAACTAAATAAATAAATCAAATAAATAAATAAAAAAAAACTTAAAATTCCTCGCTTGCAAATGATTTTATTAACTATTATTTAGTTCGCAAGCAGAATGTCCGAGTTGGGAAGGATTCCCTGCTTGGATATACCACTAGGAGTGCTCAGGGTGAAATGTGTGAGTTGGAATCGGAGCAGATAATCTAAGAGTCTCAACGGCCCAATTCCAATTATCATGCTGCAACATTGTTATTCCCAGAAACGCTTCCCTATCAAAATTCCTTTGAGTTATTAACTTTAGCTCTAAATACCTGGCATTTTTACCGTTTTGTTTCTTAGAATTATAAATACAAGTTCTTAAACGCTGAAATCCCCACCAGGTTAAAAACTCTTGGTAACAATACATTATTTTCTTCGTGTGAAGTGAGGAAGGGTTTGGGTGTAAAAAAATGTGAGACCTCCCCGAGTTGCAAATTTTAATTATTAGTAATTAAAACGCATGTGAAAGAAACCTAATTGGAAATCTAGACTTCTGATCAGAACTTAATATTGGAAGAAGCTTGTAATAAAACCACTTGGTCCGTTGTCTATTCTCTTTTTACAGACTAATTAAGACATTATAATTTGACTCAGTGATCATTTATATTCATTCAAAATTTTTATTAAATTCTAGACCCAGGTTTTAAACGTATTTCCATACATATAAGCGTATATTGTAAGTCAAATGAGACTGTTATACGGTCTACTTATGAGTTGCTAACTAAACTCTCAAAGATTAAATATTTTTTCTTCCGATAAACCGTATTTTTTGCACCTCTCGTGAGGAGAGGCGCTGAAATCTTTGTTTCACGTTCTCTCTCTCTTCCTCTGCTTTCTCTTTTCCTCTCTCTCTCTCTCTCTCTCTCTCTCTCGCTCTCTCTCTCTCTCATCTCTCTCTCCTCTCAACCCTCTCTCTCTCTCTCTTCTCTCTCGTCTCTCTCTCTATTATGGTATATTATATATATATATATTTTGACTGTTACGGTACATATTTCTGTATAAAGACGTCGAGTTTCAACTATATATATATATAGGCTATATATAGTAGTATATATACTATATATCTATATATATGTATATTAATCTAGGTTTTATATATATTATAACCTATAAACATATAAAAATTGATAACCATCTAATCTATAAACTTCATATATTTAATAATCTATCATATATAATAAGCTCCATATATAATAATATATATATATATAATTCTATATATGTAACTATATATATATATATAAGCTATAGTAGTATATATATATTATAATGATACTACTTATATATTCATACAATTCATAGTATTAATATATATATATGTACACTAAAACCTTCACAGATATTTATCCATCACAGTAATCGAATGTGTTGGTGACTATACTAAATTATATAGGTAGTATGAGCAGTGTATAGTATATATCTATATATTATATATATTATATATATATATTTATATATATATATATATATATATATATATATTATATATATATATATATATATATTATATATATATATATGCAATATATATATAAACAGTTTCACAGCTATAGTACATAGCCTATTAAATAATTTTTTTCGTGTGTGCCTCATTTCTCGTGTTTCGAATATAAAGTTTTAATTTTCCATGCTAATAATTTAAATTTCTCCGTTTAAAAAATGAACCTGTTTAAAAGTCCGTCCTTTTGCAGTCCGAGCGCGAGTTCGAGGAAACTCCGTTCTCCGTCACATTGAAGAACCACTTTGATGTGACCCATTGGCATGGTAGCCACTTGAAGAAGAGGAAGAGCAAAGAGACCCGTTTAACTTGAGGTTGGGATAACCTTCATCTTGAAAATAAAAAGCAAAAGTCTGTCTATTCATAACAAATTCGCGTAGTCACAGAACAAAACCGTTGCGATTCGAAATTGGAGAGTCTCAAACACAAGCGCTCTTGCATATTTAGGCTTACGTTAACACAACGCCCTAAGTGAACTCACAAGACTGACCCAAAACACAGTCGGTAACAACAGACTACCAAAAAATGGTGTACAAACAACCAAAGATCGCCTAAGAAGAAGGCGAAGACTACAACTTCAAAAAAGAGGGAAACAGATCTGTCTCGATCTTCTCAAGGAAGATGGGTATCTAAAGAGTTTCAGACGGCTGGCCTCCCTCAGAGGCCGGAGTGTGAAACACGCCCACCTTCTTCCCGCCGAAGAAGGAAAGGCGAGGCGTCATTGACTACCGACTCGCACTGTGGGGGGAAAATCATACAGCAACTAACATCAAGTCAGTACCCAAACTTTTGACCCTATATGATGTAAACTTGTGAGTGCCACCACAGACGACTCAAATTAAATACAATATAGAACGAACGTATGTTTTGATTCTGAAATTTCACATAATTTTGCCACTAATTTTGTTGAATTCGCTTCATTCCCTCTTAAAAATGACGCTTATCGTCTGCTATTAGAAAATATAGAGGAAGTTTACCTTCCCGCCTTGAGAAATAGGATACGAGACGTCTTCAAAACAGGCAATAAAACCCGAGGAGTTGCCAAAGATGAAACTCATCTCCATCGAGTAAAGGGCGGTATTGGGAACAAAAAACTCTCGAGTGTATCAGCTAGAACACAATCCTAATGTTCATGACCCTTTTTAGAGGCAGACTGCCCAAATGCCAGATGATCGCGAGTGTTATTCTATTGGCTGAACAACAATGACTTGCAGAGGATGGTTGAGGGCAGATGACTTAAAATAGGAACTCTTTGTCGCCAACAGCGGAGAAAATACCAACAAACCAGAACGACGAACCACGACTTGGGTCCTGCTAAATTTCTGTGCGCGACAGAACCGACGCCCGAAGAAAACAGCCTCGCATTACCACCTCTTCAAGCGGACGGCGCAGACCAAGACGCAACTGAAGTGGTCAACAGCGCGTGAAGCCAGGCTTTCCCGCCAGAATGGCCGACCTCACAAGAGCTGTAAACCGAACTTCGCACCTTCTCACTTTCAACAGTTCATTTTAAACCCAACCCGACCACAAGACTAGAACGAGGAAACTAAGGACACGCGACAAAAAGTCCAGAGTAGCTACTCAGGATCAGATCTGCGAAATGAGAACATATAGCAAAGCATATTAATTAACGACCGTAAACAGTATAATGTTTTACCATGGTCGCTAGTCTCTTCAAAAGCCCATACCGATGTGAGAAGTACATGCCAGTGTCCTATGTACCAATTAATATTAAATAATAGCGAGGAAAAATGCTATCTCAAAATGTACCATCATCGTGCGCGGAAAGCTGCTATAAGCGGCTGCCAAAAATTTCCAATCTAACGCAGACCATGAAACTCATACTCACCAACCAGAAAATAGTGAGATTTCAGGATACCATCCAAGTGAATAAATGAGTAAGCCCGCCCAAGAATAAGAATAAAATTTGAATAAACTTACAAAATAAAAAAAGCTATAGAAAAATAAAAATTATAATCCCAATCATAATAAACCCATGTCGACTTCAAATATTAATAGTGCAAAAAATTTAACTAGGGCCTACTTACTACTACTTACTAAACTCTACTACTACATACTACGTACTTTCTACTATATAAATTAATAATAATAATAATCATTAATA
>JABUQX010133799.1:5000-7500 GCA_015478945.1 Trachelipus rathkii
ATATATATATATATATATATATATATATATATATATATATATATATATATATATATATATATATATATATATATATATATATATATATATATATATATATATATATATATATATATATATATATATATATATATATATATATATATATATATATATATATATATATATATATATATATATATATATATATATATATATATATATATATATATATATATATATATATATATATATGTTCCAAGCAACCTTCTATTGATTTAAATAAGTACAGAGTTTCAAAGCAGTGATGTCGAAGTAGGTGACTTGAAAACTGTTTCGTGATGCCTTCTTTTTTGGGGAGGCGGATCGGACATTGTGTAACGGCGACGCTGTTGTCGATGGTTCGAGTCCTGGCGCGAGTGAAATTTTTTTCGTCTTATTATTGCAAATTTGTCGTAACAAGCATGTTGTGCGCATGTCGTCGATCCTTGACTTTGGTCAGTTGCTCCTGTAACCCATGAGCACCCCTGAAGAATGCTGTGTAGCCCCAGAAGGGGTTCCAATCACCCTTCTGTGGATTTAAATAAGTATCGAGTTTCAAAGCAGTGATATCGAAGCAGTAGATTTGAAAACTTCCGAGATGCCTTCTTTTTAGGGGAGGCGGATCGGACTAGTGGCAGAGCCTACTGTACATTGTCTGACGGCGACGCTGTTGTCGATGGTTCGAGTCCTGGCGCGAGTGAAATTTTTTTCGTCTTCTTATTGCAAATTTGTGGCAACAAGTATCTTGTGCGCATGCCGGCGTTCCTTGACTTTGGTCGGTTGCTCCTGTAACCCATGAGCACCCCTGAAGAATGCCGTGTAACCCCAGAAGGGTTTCCAACCACCCTTGTATGGATTAAAATAAGTATCGAGTTTCAAAGCAGTGATGTCGAAGCAGGAGATTTGAAAACTTCTGAGATTCCTTCTTTTTTGGGGAGGCGGATCGGACTAGTGGTAGAGCATCCTGTACATTGTCTAAAGGTGACGCTGTTTTCGATGGTTCGAGTCCTGGCGCAAGTGAAATTTTTTTTGTCTTATTATTGCAAATTTGTCGTTCTTTGATGAATAACTTTTGCGCCTTGGCGTTAATTATTTTGGTAGGTTGTTCCGTAACCCATGAGCACCCCTGAAGAATGCTGTGTAGCCCCAGAGGGGGATCCAACAACCCTTCTGTGGGTTTAAATAAGTATCGAGTTTAAAGCAGTGATATCGAAGCAGGAGATTTGAAAACTTCCGAGATGCTTTTTTTGGAGGAGGCGGATCAGACTAGTGGTAGAGCTTCCTGTACATTGTCTAACAGTGACGTGTTGCAAATGGTTCGTAACAAGCATGTTGTGCGCCTTTTTTACTTCTTATTGAAAATTTGTGGCAACAAGTACCTTGTGCGCATGTCGGCGTTCCTTGACTTTGGTCGGTTGTTCCTGTAACCCATGAGCACCCCTGAAGAATGCCGTGTAGCCCCAGAAGGGGTTCCAACCACCCTTCCGTAGATTTAAATAAGTAGCGAGTTTCAAAGCAGTGATATCGAATCAGTAGATTTGAAAACTTCCGAGATGCCTTCTTTTTTGGGGGAGGCGGATCAGACTAGTGGTAGAGCCTCCTGAACATTGTCTAACGGCGACGCTGTTGTCGATGGTTCGAGTCCTAGCACGAGTGAAATTTTTTTCGTCTTATTATTGCTAATTTGCGGCAACAAACATTTTCTGCGCTTCTCGGCGTTCCTTGACTTTGGTAGGTTGCTCCTGTAACCCATGAGCACCCCTGAAGAATGCCGTGTAGCCCCAGAAGGGGTTCCAACCACCCTTCTGTGGATTTAAATAAGTATTGAGTTTCAAAGCGGTGATATCAAAGCAGGAGATTTGAAAACTTCCAAGATGACTTATTTTTTGGGCAGGCGGATTGGACTAGTGGCAGAGCCTCCTGTACATTGTCTAACGACGACGCTGTCGATGGTTCGAATCCTGGCGTGAGTGAAATGTTTCGTTTTATTATTGCAAATTTGTGGCAACAAGTATCTTGTGCGCATGTCGGCGTTATTTGACTATGGTCGGTTTTCTGTAACCCAGGAGCACCCCAGTAGAATGCCGTGTAGCCCCAGCAGATCAATCACCCTTCTGTGGATTTAAATAAGTATAGAGTTTCAAAGCAGTATATCGAAGCAGGAGACGAAACTCAAGATGCCTTATTTTGGGGAAGGCGGATTGACTAGTGGTAGAGCCCTGTACATTGTCTAACGGCGACGCTGTTGTTGGTGGTTCGAGTCCTGGCGCGAGGAAATGTTTTCGTCTTATTATTGCAAATTTGGTCGCAACAAGCATGTTGTGCGCATGTCTGCGTTCCTTGACTTTGGTCAGTTGCTTCTGTAACTCATGAGCACCCCTGAAGAATGCCGTGTTTCCCCAGAAGGGGTTACAACAACCTTTCTGTGGATTTAAATAAATATCGAGTATCATAGCAATGATATCCAAGCAACCTTCTG
>JABUQX010133799.1:12500-17500 GCA_015478945.1 Trachelipus rathkii
TATATATATATATATATATATATATATATATATATATATATATATATATTAGTGTGGTTCAAAATATTAAAATTATAAATGTGTACCTGTGCATTAATTTTATTGTTCCATTTGATGAAAAAACATCGCACAAAAAATTTCAAACGGATATGATAATATTTACAAATCCATCATCGAGGTTGAAATTTTACCATACATGGACATTTCCACCAATTTAAATTGATTTTGTGACTTTTGACTCGGGATATAATTTTTATTTAACCTCTCAGTTTAAAATGATTTGAATAATAGTTATAGAACTTCTGGAAAGCTTTAAAATGGTTCTAAAATGATCTCTGTGAGTGTCATAGAAGCAGAGAGATATATGGTGACTTGAATCCTTACACTAAATTTACCTCTAATACAAAGTTTTAAAAAGTTGATTTTCGGATTTTATCTCAGCTTCAATGACACCTTTATTTTAAGGAACCAAAGACGAGGATAATTTAAACAAAAAATATAAATTTAAAATTTATTTAATACATAAATTTAAGTAGGTGTACATATGGTTTATTAAAGATATTGATCCTGGTATGCAACAATTTACATAAATACCCAGTTACACTTTTTTTTCTCCGTTGGATTTATGAAAAAATACACAAGTTAAATAAAGTAAATATTAAAAATGATATATCCTTTATAAATGTTTCCTTTCACTAAATTAAATTAAATTCACTAAATTGAAAATTACAAACTTTCGTTATTTTTTTAGTCCGCTCGGTTTTTAGTTGCAAAAAGTGTGGATTTCTTGGTGTTTGGAAATTGTTTCCGGTGATGTTCTACAACTTGATAGAGGTATTGTTTCTGATCTTCCAGTTTAGTTATTGAAGAATTGAAAGTGGAAGCAAGGGCGATTCCTCGTTCGGCACTGTCGTTGACAACTTTAAGAGCCATTACTGCCTTTCTTGCTTCCTCGAAAGACTTAATATTCTTCCACGAATCCACATTTTCGACCAAGAACGAAGTATCTAACTTCATGACTTCAAAAAAGAAAGGGGAAGCAGATCCGATAAAACAGTCGAGTGTTTTGTTTGTCAGATCATCTGTCCCGGTGTATCTGAACGATCTGCCTTCTCTTATTCGAGATACATGTTCTAATTGTTCTTGCAACCGCTCCGCCATTCGACGCTTTGTTTCTGCAGATACTAAATCTGAGAAAAGACCAAGTGGAGCCAGTTCTTGTCCCAAGTACCACAAATGACGACTTATTGCCGCAATTGCCTTTTTCGAAATAATATTAGAAGTCGCACTGTAGTTAGAAAGAACTTGGATTAGATTGAGGTCATTAATAGAAGCATCACATGCATTCGGGCATGATATCCAGGCTTTCACGTATATCAGCACAACAAATAAACCGAATTCAAGGCAGGATTTGTTCTCAAAATTTGTGAGCTTAAACTGTTTCCTAAAAAGATAAATCTTGAGAACGTATAGCAATTTGGACATCCACCGCGCATGGTGAATAGCTCCGGGACATCGAAATTTAATACCACGTGGAGGAACTTTTCCTAGGAAAATCAGAGTGAGCTCCAGTAACTCTCGATAGTCTTCTCTGAATATATTTTCTGATTTTCGTTGTAACATAAAACTTACAAAGGTTGTTGCATCATCCATGAGTTCATGTAACTCTCCTTGCAGTCGGCTGTCATTACATGGTTCGTATTTGCTCTGATCAATCTTTGGCCAAAAATCCTTAAATCTACCAAATATCTTTACGTTTGGGCCGGACGTTACGCCAAATAATTCGTTGAAAATATCCCCACATAAAATTTCAAATATATGGTGTCGACATGGTAGCCAAAGCAAATCTTTCTGCAGTTTTTGTTCAAGTAGAACGCAAGCTCCATTCTTCCGCCCTGTATTAGCGGCTGTTGTATCAAATGACATTCCCACGATTTGATCCAGAAGTTTCCATTCATGAATTGCCTCCAAAACTACTTCTGCAACTTTCTCTCCTCTTCCTTGGTCAACTTTCGGAACTCCTAGAAGTTTTTCTATCTTGTCACCTGAGACTAAAATTGCCACTCGATCTTCCTTCAGTGGCCCACCAGAAATATTCGGAAGTAGTTTTCCATCAAAATGAATAACTAAAGGACCCTCACACGAGAATGCGTCTTTCGTGTTTGAGGCATGTTGGTAACGATACTGCTCCCTCGCTCTTCGAATGCTGCTCACGGAAAGAGGGAGCTTTTCTGCTTCAGAGATATCGGAAGTTTGTGCGACCGCAGACACAACACATGCAGCTTTCCTGTTGCTAATGTTAGTCCGATCCAAGGTTGAGGCAAGATTTTCACTAATTACATGCGATAAGCTCGTTTTTGCGCGCTTCTCCGTACCTTTTGACGTTGATGGACTCGATGTATTTGTAACATTAAAACGAATTTCAGGATCATTATTGGAGTCATCAATTGGATTGTGTTCTTCTTCATCCGAAGAACTTGCTAGTAGTGCTGCCGCTGTCGCCTTACGTTTCCTTATTTCTTCTCTATGAAATCGTTCATCTTCTTTCGAGGCTCTCGATGCTTTTCTTTGTTCCTTCATAACTAAATTTTTGTCTACACCGCCCATAGCGCACATTCGTTCCGACCTTTGGTGGATCAAAAACAATTTATCCTCTTCAATTTTTATCAAATCTAAAGCATCATGACGTGCGATATCAAAGAGAACATTGATTGACTCCACAAAAGCAACCTCTCTGACATTCTGGGCGGAAACTCCACGTTTCTTATTAACGCATACTTTTGTGTAATTTTCCAGTAATGAATTCATCTTCCTGATAATATCTCTCTCCAACCTAACTGGAATCCCAGCTCTTTTCCAAATATCACAAAGTTTCTGCACGACAGTTTTCAAAGCATCTTTCTGAGACATATTTTCCTTCTTGCGATAATTATAAAAAACTTTTAGGACCTCTAAATGGAGCGTGTAAGATTGAACATTGCAGTTAAGTCTTGGTCAGAGAGATGGACGGAGAAAAGATGAGACTGTCTGAAACACGAGTCGCAGGAACTCTCTCAAAGAAGGAGGTACATGACTAAAATTCAAAAGAGCAATATAAATTGTAATAACAATAGAATAAGGAGTGAGATGCAACAATTCGACAGCTAGAAAGATTTGAGAGAGTTATAGTGTGAGTATGAATTGCTGGATAAACTATGGAAAAAAAAATAGTGTGAGCGGGAGAGTTAACGAATGAAGAAGTCCTTGTTTACATTTTATCTAGAACAATATGTGTTGAACCAACCCAGATATGTGATTCAATCTCCTCTACACAATTGCGAATAACGCCCCTATGCAGATCTAGCAACTGGGGTGGTGAGTAGTAGTTTAGAAGGAGTTTCAAAACACCGAAATTCCTAGAAACTTCTTCAAAAGAACATAATGTCATCCTTCTAAGAAAGATCAAGATAGAAGAAAATATCAAGAATATTAAGAACAGGAGAAGGTTAGATTTCTTGTTTTCAAAGTTATTGGAGTTGTGTGGAAGATTAAGTCAAGTAAATAGATGATAAAGCTGAGTTTTTGAGGCATTGAAAACAACCAAATTTCCTTTAACACAATTATAGGTACGAGAAAGATCAAAGATCTGTTGTTTCAGGGCTACCCTCCTAGTATCTTTTATTTGTTGTGAATTATTTGTTTTTTCAAATTTTAAGGAGCATTGAAGAATTTTGGAGTTATCAGCCTAAGAGTGGAATAGCAGACACAGTAACAGATATATCATTGATGCAAAATAGAAAAGAGTTGGGGATAGAACAGAATTATGAAGAACACCACTATGGATAGATTTAAAGAATAAATTGTGGCTATCTACTATAACAGCCATATCACGACTGGAACGGAAGTTAAGAGAAGGATAAAAACCCAAAGTAAGAAGTTTAGAAATAAAAGCTTTGTGCCAGAATTTATCAAAAGCCTTAGATACGTCTAGCACCACAGCAAGAGATTTAAGGAAATGCGGAAGAGAAGAGGACCTGAGAGTCGAAGCACAGATGAATAAACTATGGTCGAAATGTAAGGAAAAAGGATCACCAGTCGATCACCTTACAGAAGCCATACCGCCAATCAGAGATAAGATAAGAAAATTTAAGGTGTTTCTAAATCTTCTTGTTAAGAATAGATTCGAAAACTTTAGGAAGAACAGAAGTTTAAGTGATAGAATGATAGTTGGATTGTTGACTGGGGTCCTGCTTCTACATCATATGCTGGATGAATGCACTCTTCCTACAGGAGAGAAATTTTGAAGTTGCTAGGCAGTGAAAACACAGTTTACCAAGGCAAGGCAAGCTAAGAAGCACAAGTACTGAGGACCACTGAAGGTATAACTTCAACACTCTTCGCCTTCTTTGGATTAATCTCAGAGTGCAGAAATAACATTTTAATGAGTTGAAAGGAAGTGGAGTGGAGTGGAGTTTTAAAGGAAAAGGTTTGAGCAGAAAGTTCAGCTTAACCAAAAGTTAAGACAGTTAGTTGTTATTATTATTGATATATAATATCAACTAATGTTTCAGTAGGAGGATACAAGAGATAGATACAAGATACAAGACGATGAGGGAGAAGGAAAAAAAAGTTGGAGTTGCCATTTTAAAATTGCAAAATATCAGAAAGAGTGTGTGGTACAGGAGCCAGAAAGGTTGCCAGAAAGAGTGTGAGGTAAAGGAGCCAGAAAGGTTGCCAGAAAGAGTGTGAGGTACAGAAGCCAGAAAGGTTGTAGTATTTTCTACGAAGAAAATGTTTTTTTTTTTAGGGTTTCGAAGAACTGATTTTTTTTACCATTCTGAACTTTGGCTCTAAATCCGAGTTTCTGATTTGAAAGACAAACCGATGATTTTTGATAAGCCAAGATTTAGCAGTTTTAGTTCAATGGATGGAGAATGGAATGTCTCTCTCTCTCTCTCTCTCTCTTCTCTCTTCTCTCTCTCCTCTCCTCTCTCTCCTCTCTGCCTCTCTCTTCTCTTTCT
>JABUQX010133800.1:5000-7500 GCA_015478945.1 Trachelipus rathkii
GGAGAGAGAGAGGGAGAGAGAGAGAGAGGGAGATGGAGAGAGAGAGGTTGAGAAAGAAGGAAAAAGAGAAAAGAAAGTAAGAAGAGGAGAAGAGGAGAGAGAGAGAAGAGAGGAGAGGAGAGAGTAGGGGAGGAGAGGAAGAGAGAGAGAGAGAGAGATTTTTAAACGTAGGAGTTTAAAATGGTATTTCGGCAGCCACAATCGGTTTACGATCACGCGAAATCCTTTTTTCGAAATTATATGAGACCTATTTACATGACTTACTTTTTATTATGGAAATACATATGGATTTCTCTCTTGTGCTGGTAAATATGTTGATATTCAATTGTGTCCGATAGCGCCGGGGCAAATCGGATTTGAGAGAGAGAAGAGAGTAAAAAAAAAAAAACGTGTAAAAAACGTATCTGCTTGATGTTGATGCTATGAAAGGAAATGTATGAGGCTGATTAGAGGCAGGTAGGCGAGGGTCGCTCCGAGAGATCTGTAGGAAATATTTAGATAAAATTGCATTTCCATATAGATGAATAACGTTTATATATCTGTGCGAAGTCTTTCTCATTTCGACTCTATCTGAACCATTTTCGGAGGAACATATTTTTTACAAGATTGCATTATGGAATTGAATTGAACTGTTTGTCTCTTTTGGACATATTATTATTATCGTAAAATAGGCCATAATTAAATTTATTAACTTTAGTTCTTTCTTAATGCCATTAACATATCTTTCTTTGATGTTCTTATTTTAATATACAAACTATTGTGTTTCCTCTTTTCGCTTTTCTTTGCATTTATTTTCCTTTTATGTAGATTTTTGTGAAACCTTTCGTATTCTTTCGTTTTTCTTGCTATCTGCGGTTGTTTACTCACACATACTCTTACATACACACCCACGCAAGCATCTGCAGGATATCGACCGAGAAAACTAGTCAAAACTTTTGTCAAAAATGATGGATAAAACTTGGTGGTTGATGCTTGTCTGTTACGTTAATTTTCGTTGCCGACTTTCTCAGAATTTAAAAAGTTTAAAAGGAAAAGTCGGGACGATGGTATACACGGTGTGTGTGTGTGTGATAGTGAATGTGTGTATGTGTGTAAGTGTGTGTGTGTGTGTGTGTGTGTGTGTGTGTGTGTGTGTGTGTGTGTGTGTGTGTGTGTGTGTGTGTGTGTGTGTGTGTGTGTGTGTGTGTGCGCGCTCGCGCGTGTATAGATGTGACCGAAATATCATGGTCATTCAATGTACAATACTTCACCTATTTTTGAGTTTCTGGGATACATCATTGATGTATTACTATATAGTATGTAATGTCATATATATATATATATATATATATATATATATATATATATATATATATATATATATATACATATCGCTATATAGATATCTTTATATATATATATATATATATATATATATATATAGACAGAGATACTCGGTCTAATTATAATTACTTTGGGGTAATGAAAAGTGGGATTACTTTATTGTTTAGTTTACATAAAATTTAAATAAAATAGTTAATTGTCGATAATTTTTCATTTTGCTTTTGACCATGGATTAATTTAATATACCATAATAATTGAAATACACAATTATTGAATTATTATAACTGGCACTCTGTAGTGCCAACCTCTCTTTACCGAGGTCCTTAACAGAATCCCGACTTGATGCCGGTGCCCCAAGATCTAGTCAAATTCAAATTCACCTTCTCAATTTCGGTACTTAACGTTTCCCAACAGTTGAAATATATCAACGAACGCTATTTACTTTAACGGACATTCATAACGTTTTAGGAGGGTATGGTCATTATTGCCCTAAAAATTTTGCCATGTGGCACACAGACCATTACACACACTCCAATAATATACACAGAAATGCTTAAATATCAGAGCATATATATATATATATATAATATATAAATATATAAATATATATATATATATATATATATATATATATATATATATATATATATATATATATATATATATATATATTCTATCGTGTATTACCGTAATATTGAACTTAACTTTCACATTTCATGACCAAGATATATGAAGCGAATGTATGTACGTGTTATCCATGTATGTATGTATGTGTTTGTACATGTACAGTACAATTAAATTTTATGAAGAATAGGATTATATACCCGGCCTGCAAAGTTATATTTGTTACACTAATATTATATTAGTATATTCTCTTTGTACATTTAATTTTTGCTTGTACTTCCCTGTATACTGTACACTTATTTACTATACACTTAAATTTTAAAAAAAAATAAAAATTATTGCACGACACCTCTAA
Organism: Trachelipus rathkii; assembly: GCA_015478945.1. NCBI lineage: Eukaryota > Metazoa > Arthropoda > Malacostraca > Isopoda > Trachelipodidae > Trachelipus > Trachelipus rathkii. The sequence continues at coordinate 7,303 of JABUQX010133800.1, forward strand.
AAGTAATTTATCGTAGAAAAAGGAATTTAAGGTTGCCAAACCATTTAAATACCATTAATATAAATACCCTAAATCAGTGGTTCTCAAACTTTTTCGATTCGCGGCTCCCTTGACTAATTCAAGTTTGCTGAAGTCACTCCATGTTAGATTCTAAAAAAAAGTTTTACAATTTATAAAATAGGCTCTATAATTAATCAT
>JABUQX010133800.1:12500-14191 GCA_015478945.1 Trachelipus rathkii
AGTTATTTTCATTACTTCCCCGAAATTATCAGATTCCCCGACCCTAAGCAGAATTATTTGACTCCTCAATTCGAGCTCAGAACCTCAGAATTATTTGACTCCTCAATTCGAGCTCAGAAACCTCAGAATTATTTAACTCCTCAATTCGAGCTCAGAAACCTCAGAATTATTTGACTCCTCAATTTGAGCTCAGAAAAAAACTTTGCTTCGCTTTATAATTTCAGTAAAGAGTTTGTTTTAAGAAGAAAAGAAAAGACAACGAATGAGGATGACAGATGTATTTGTTGTGTGTTTGTGTCATTGTTTGTTTGTCACTTGAATATAGCGTGAATTCAAATTGCATTCTTTCAACTGGTTCAACTGAAGATATAATTATTTATATTAGGTTAGGATTTTTTTTTTTTTAAATGCCGATTTCAGAGATATAAATGTGATGCAAACTTTTGTTGAAATTTGTGGCTATTTTCAAAGGCATTTAAATGAACTTAGACTTTTAAATTGGACCCTCATTAATGTTTCAATCAATTTCTAACTTGTTGCATAATTTGTAAGCTACAAAGTTTAAGTATAGTAACAAGTTGATATTGCTAACTATATATATATATACCATATATATAATAATATATATATATATATATATATATATATATATATATATATATATATATATATATATATATATATATATATAGATATATATATACACAAAATATATATATATATGTTTATATATGTAATAACCAATAATAACAATAATAATAATATAAACTAATATAATATATATAATAATAATAAATATGTATATGTATATATATACAGTATATAACAATAATAATAATAATATGTAATAATAACCAATAATAATAACCAACTAATAATAATAATATAACAATAATATGTATACGGTATAATATGGCAACCTTAATATATAATATAATAATAATATATATGTTTATGCATTATAATAATAATAATAAAACTATATATGTATAAAATATAACATATATATATATATATATATATATATATATATATATACGAATATATAACAACATAATATATATATATATATATATATATATATATATATATATATATATATATATATATATATAGTCTCTCTTGTATTTGAATTTGTTTCTGGGTTAACGTGTCAGTCGTCGAATCTATATTACATGAATTTTAGGGGTTTATATATATATATATATATATATATATATATATATATATATATATATATATATATATATATATATATATATATATATATATATATATATATATATATATATATATATTAATATGACATATATCTTTATATATATATATATAATAACTTCTGTTCTCAAGAAATTTTATGTAAATATTATATTTACATAATTATATTACTATTTGCGTGAAGAGAAAAGTAACAGTAAAGTTATAATAATAATAATAATAATAATAATAATAATAATAATAATAATAATAATAATAATAATAATAATAATATATAAAAATAATAACAATAATAATAAATATGTTTGAAATAAAATGTGAAACTAATTTCATTTAAGAATTATAAAACTTTTCATTCATTTAATCCTTAATATATATATATATATATATATATATATATATATATATATATATATATATATATATATATATATATATATATATACATATATATGCTGCTATATATATATATA
>JABUQX010133801.1:0-15000 GCA_015478945.1 Trachelipus rathkii
ATATATATATATATATATATATATATATATATATATATATATATATATATATATATATATATATATATATATATATATATATATATATATATATATATATATATATATATATAGTAGTAGTAATAAAACCATTTGGCCGATCCGCTTGGCTCCCACCTTAGGGAGGTTTTAAGATATCTTATACACAAAATCCAAAATCGCCCCCACCTCTGTTGACGCTACCTCATCATGTAGGGTTTAGGTCACTGCACTCTCTCCGTAGGTGCTGAGTCCCAAAGCAGGTTTGGCTATGACGGCATCCATAAAAGAATTGCACTCCCCATAAGCATAAGGTAAACAAAATTCATTTAGGGCGGGTTGAGTAATATATATATATATATATATATATATATATATATATATATATATATATATATATATATATATATATATATATATATATATATATATATAGGAAAATTTAGTTTACATAGCATTCGTATGTAGATATACCTGAAGCGCGTGACGTCAAGTCCAACGTCAGACTCTTCATGGGTCACGTTTGACTGTGACGTCAGAAGTTGCGTACATTACGCTTGTCGTCAGAAATATATATATATATATATATATATATATATATATATATATATATATATATATATATATATATATATATATATATATATATATATATTTATATATATATATATATATATATATGGTAAATCAAATGTCCCAAATGGTTTGAGATTTATAGAGTACGAATAGATTGTTTCGAATAAATGTCCCAAAAGTACTCATTTTGGGATTGTTTTTAGGGTATATCACTGAATACCCACGGGTAGCCGCCCCGATGACAGGAGTCCCGAGATTCTCAGCTCTAGGTGGACTACGGGGGGAATAATCCCCCCTCCGGGGATGGTCTCCGGAACCCCCCGCTCTTTGGTCTTTGGGTGTCGCGAGGTTCCTCCGCCCCTCCCCTGGGGACTTCGTCCCCCTCCGTCCCCCATCTGGCTCAGAGCTAAAAGGGTAAATACTCATTTTAGGGGGCTCGTTGACTCACTCTGCCTTAAAAGTATCCCTAAACTTTACTGATCCACTGTGCCGAAATGTAAAAGATTAAGCCATATATATATATATATATATATATATATATATATATATATATATATATATATATATATATATATATATATATATGCTACTTAATATATATATATATATATATATATATACATATAACATATATATATATTACCTCAAACATAGAATGTATTTTTGCAGGGCTTCAAAAAAATTTTAAAACGTCAATCTGCCTTTGAAAGTGAAAATTTTACTAAATATGATAGATGTTCTTTTTCCTAGCATAGCATGGGAATTGGTGACTTAACCTAAAAATAACCCAAACCAGGAATTTTCAGTAGCAGAGAAAAATACGGTTGCATCCTTTACAATAAAAAGAAGTTATATTTCTGTCCTTGTTTAGTTAATTCACATCGAATATCACAGTGTAGCATAGTTTTGTTTCTACGATTAACGCTGTATTGCAGAAAGAAAGCCAATAAAACTATTTTCGTCTTATTGGTGTTTATGAGCAAAAATTGACATTATAAGTCCTTTATACACTTTATAGACATGTTAACATAAAGACGATACCTTTAAACTAAATCTATTGTTTAGCATAGTTTATTTATTAAACTGCCATGTTGCTAGTTTCATATATTTTTTAAGTGCGTTTTTTTTCAAATAAAACTCAAACATACCATTATATATATATATATATATATATATATATATATATATATATATATATCTTTATATATATATATATATATATATATATATATATATATATATATATATATATATATATATATATATATATATATATATATATATAAAAACCCATAAACCCCCCCATATATATATATAAAAATATATAACCTAACATACGCAGTGTGACGTCAAAAATACGTCAGTTACGCAAACCCACGTCACAGTATGACGTCACGCATTCATTTCAGCTATACGTACATACGAACGAAGCTTTAAATATATAAGTAACATATGTATATATATTTATATGTAATAATAATGTTTATATATATATATATATATATATATATATATATATATATATATATATATATATATATATAGACCAGCATCCCGAAAGCCCCATGCATGTAAATTTAAAACTATAACGGCTAAAGAAAAATAAATAACATTTTGATTTAAGCAAGCAATTTCATCGAGGAAACTTAAAAAAATGTTTATTTTATTCTATTATTGAACTTCATTAATAACACCTTAAATATTAGTATAATCTTAGGTCTGAAAAGCGTACGTTCTCATCAACCTTCCATTTCCTGCAGTAATAAGAGCAAGGTTACCAAATAGTTTTTATTTTATTTGCTGTTATTTTTTATTTTTCCTTTTTAGGGGTTCGAGGAGCCGACGGAAAGGACAGACGGGGGGACAGAGTCCCCCGGTGGGACCGAAAACCCCGACTCTGTCCATCTTTGTTTTTTACCCGTGGGGTATCCTTTGGTTAAAAAGAAAAAAAAATCAACATTTTGCACCTTTGCGCTCCCTCGAAGTACTCGCTTTCCATCGTATTGTCCAAAAAACAGTAACTATGATACAAGTTTCAACATTTTAACAATTTTAAATTTTAAAGCGTTTATTTTTATTTTTTTTTTATTTCACGGTTAAAAAATGTCTCGTGATTAATAAAATGATAATGATTTTCAGTATGGGTTATAGTTTTCAGTTACATGCATGCGTCTTTCGGGATGCTGATAATATATATATATATATATATATATATATATATATATATATATATATATATATATATATATATATATATATATATATATATATATATAAGTAATTAAGAGATATCAACTTGGATATATATATACCGTATATATATATATATGTATATATATATATATATATATATATATATATATATATATATATATATATATATATCTATCTATACTATATATATATACTCATATATATATATATATATATATATATCTACCGGTTAGGGTTATCATACTGTCCTAAAATTTGGCCGCCCGTCAGATGGGGACTTAACCTCGTCGTGGACGATGTTACGTGTCCGTGCACACACACCGCGGAGGGTGCTGGCTAAAAAAATGAAATGGTCATATAAGGCTGAAATTTGGTGGTATAGGAGATGAGTAAAGTAAGATTTCGAGATCCCTGATTCGCATCGGATCCGGCATTGAAGTGCTGGCTCAGTGCGGTGCTGGGTTAGTAAATATTTGTATAATAATACAATATTTGTATCCTTATATATGTTATCGATCCAGTAGATCTCGAATATGAGGGTTATAAGTTCGTAAAGGGTGTCTGTGGACCCCCCAAAGGGGTCCTCGAAAAAAGCACAGGGTAACATAAAAAGAAGGCTGAGTGGAAGGCACTAGAAGGAGAAAGGATCACAGGTCAGAGGGAGTTGGAGTTGGCAATGGCACCGTTTAGTCCCGTACTGGTGTCAAAATATGTTATAAGGTCATAGAACTCGAATATTATTTGGGTGTTTGAGGATCCCTGCGAGGCGGCTTCCGTCCGCCGGCGCGAAACCAGCGCGCGCGAGCCCGCAGGCGCGATCCGGCGCAAAACGTCGTGAGAGCGCAAACGTATTCTGTATTCATACTTCATTTTCTTTTAATAAAATTTATATTTTGCTTGTGGTAAACTATTTTGTTTTTGCCCAATTATGTTTATAACATGTTTTACGTACCTAAATCAGTAAATCAGTAAATTAAACCACCCTTTCCAACACCTCCTGCCCATCTGTGATCTAATGATCTAGTGATCTCACAGTTTAGTTCAGTCATGTTTTTACAAAATTTTTTGTTTTTTTGTTTTGCATACATTTAAATAGTAACATCAGTAATTCAGTAAATCAAACCACCCTCCCCACCACCCTCCTGCCCATCCATGATCTATTGATCTATTGATTAAAGTCCCATTTTGTATAAAACTTTTTATTTATTAAAAATATATTTTTACCAAAAATTTATGTTTTACATACCCTAAGCAGTAAATCAGTAAATCAAATCCCCCTCCTCAGCTACCTCCTGCCCATCCATGATCAATTGATCTATTGATCTATTAATCTATTGATTCATCATATTTTTACAAATTTTATTAATTTTATGTTTTACATACCTTAAAAACGGTAAATCAGTAAATCAAACCACCCTCACCACACCCCACCTGTCCACACCCGATCAATTGATCTATTGATCTATTGATTCAAGTCTCTTTTTCTTTAGTATAAAACCTTTTATTTTATTTGTTTAAAAATATATTTTTTACCAAATTTTTTATGTTTTACATACCCTAAAGCAGTGAATCAGTAAATCAGTAAATCAAACCATCCTCCCCACCATTCCTCCTACCAATCCATGATCTATTGATCTATTGATCTATTGATTCAAGTCTCTTTTTCTTTAGTATAAATAAGTTCTTTGGATAAAAGCGGGAAAAGAAAACAATTTTATTTTAAAACATTTATAACATAAGTGCAGACTACATAATCGTTGACATGTAAATTTTTAACATCAAATATATTTACAAGTTTATTAAAAGAAATATTATTTAAAAAACATATGATGAAGTAAATACAGTATACACCGCATAAATTAGAACTGATAGGTTGTACAGGAAAACATAAGATTTTAACATATTGAACATTATTATATTTTAAAGATGTTATATTCCATCTGAATCCAACTCAAATCACAAATTCAGAAATGTACAACATTATTTTATTCTTATACCCGGTTATCCAGTGCCCATTGTTCGAGACACAAGGAGAAGTGTAGGAGACAAGTCCAGAATTGGTTTCCAATTTCACAGAGCCGAGTTCATTACAGGCAAATACACCTATAAATCTTCTTCGTTTCGAAAGACATTTAATATTTCTTCTTCATTCATCTTTAATAATTCAAGATTATATTTCGTACTCTGTCAATCTCTATGATTTGGGGATGTTCCATATACACTAGAACTGAGATGGGGATTTCAAACTTTGTCCAAATTTAAGACTCAACCCTAATGTTCCTCTTCTTAGGATATTGAGATGATAAGCAGTACAAGCTGAATCTCGTTCACTTCTTTCCGATCACCAGGTACGGCTTTACGCTCGAGGTCTATTGACGATATACTCCAATCTAACTGTTTATGGTTTTCCGCCCTCAGGACCTATGGGGAAACTTGCGTGGTGGCGCTTGACATATCCAAGGCATTTGACCGGGTATGGCACGTGTTGCTTCTCTCCAAGCTCCCTTCCTTTGGGTTTCCTCCTTCTCTTTGCTTACTTATGTCTAGTTTTCTCTCAAATCGCTCAATATCGGTTGTTGTTGATGGGGCGACTTCTTCTTCCTTTTCTATCAATAGTGGTGTTCCTCAGGGTTCTGTCTTATCTCCTACTTTATTCCTACTTCATTAATGATCTTCTCACCTGCATCTAACTCTGTAAACCGTATGCCGATGATTCGATATGTTCTTCTTTCATTTTTCAATTCTGCTCAATCTTTTACTTATATAATTTCCCGTTTTAATCTTTCCCGTTCTATTCTCATGATCTGGATAGAATTTTCGGGTGAGGTCGTATAGAATATTGAAATTCAATTCTTTAAAAACCCAACTCCTACAAATCTCCTCTCTAAAACGCACTTTCCTATCCTTTTCGACGGTTCTCTCGTCTCTCCTGCTGACAATATAAACATTCTTAGCCTTAACATAAACAAAATGTCTTGGAAACCTCACATCACAACGTTGCTAGGAGCGGCCTCAAAGAAACTGGGAGTTCTGCAGACTGCGAGACTTTTTTCCCTCTTCTCAGTTGCTCCAACTTTACTCATCATCCGCCCTTGTATGGAGTACTGCTCTCATATCTGGGGAGCTCTTGTTTTCACCAGCTTTTGGATAGGGTCGAGTTAAAGGCCAAAGGCTTATAAACTGTTCTGCCCTTTCCAGTTCACTTGACCCTCTATCTTTGCGGCGCGATGTTGGTGATCTATCTATTTTCTATAGGTACCACCAGCGGTAGGTGCTCGAAGACTTATCCTCGCGTGCCACCACACCTTTACAGGCCTCCTCGTAACAAAGGGGTGCTGTGGTGATAATGGTAACTCCAGGCTGGATTCGCTGCGGTGCCTTCCTTCTTTCCCACCTCCTCTGTTCTGTGGAATTCTCTTCCATCTTCTGTGTTTCCTCTTGAATTTAATCTCTCTCACTTTAAAGCCTGCGTCTGTGCTCCATCTGCTTAGTTTGCACGTTGGTAGATGAATGTCTGAGTGTGCAACACCTCGCGAATAGGGCTCTGCCCAGGTGAGTGGTGGTGACAACTGTAAAAAAAAGCTGAAGACTCGCTGTGAGATCGTACGCATATAAATTACTGTTTTCAACGCAAGTCTTGAGATCAACACCTGTGCCGTTATCGCTGCAGGATACAGTATTGGGCATTAAATCGTAAAAGGTTGACAATGAGAATGCGAGCCTTCGTATATCATCATAATCTACGACCGTATGGTTGTGTTATGCTGACATGATACTATCTAAATTAAAATGGGTTTAATTTAAATTCAGGAAGCATTACCGTTTCCAGAATAAGCTTTATTGTTCTACCACAATCCCTATTATTACTCTCTGAGGTAAGCTACTAGGTATATTAGGTATATAATACTCGATAATCCTTGGGTAAAGTTAAAAATTTTAGTTTCAATTCTCTTGATTGGGTATTTTGCTGCATCGGTCAAAAGAGATTTCTCGATTTCCATATGTTTTAATTAGTGGGAGATAATTTCACTTTACATACATAAAGATAAGCATTCAGTAATTTGAAAATAGGTTTGGGGCGGTATTGGCTCCGAAACTGCCTGCATGGATTAAGCGCAAATGAGATCATAGATCTATTTAACCTGATCCAGTGTCCACTGATGGTGGAATAAGTCTTTCCTGTGAGAATATATCACCGTTTACACGACCCTTATATTCGTACGTGGTAATTTTAGATTTATCAGTGTTGTCCCTATGTTTCTCTACATCTTTTAAATTGTAATATCCACATGATTGTAGGTGAGACTCCTTCGCATCTTGAGAATAATTTAGTAAAGTTTCAATATAACATCGATAAGAGTAACTTGCACCTGATGCTCATAGAGATGTTTCACTTCAAAACACTTCAAGGTGATTAAAACACGTATACAGGAAATTTGTCTCGGTGTACACTGTGTTCGGTACCTGTGAGATCTGAACCATCTTCATTTACTAACAGCCTTCAAATATAAAAACACATTCGAAGGGTCAAGATACTGGTCAGAAGTGCCTGGTATATTGAATTCAAGAGGTACTTCCGTATTGGTGATTGCGTGAACTTGGTTAATACTAATAAAATTGGATTCACTTACACTGATCTGTGTAGGATTCACGGAAAAGAGGTCCAATTCACTCTTACAACAGTCTGGGCTAGAGAGATGGCTTGACGTATAATGAGGAGAGATATGTTTAAACATTTCTTATATACGAAATAGATGCTGGCTATTATTATTTATGTAAAAGTTATAACTTATTCCTGTTATTAAATAGCGAACACGTCAATACATTTTTTCTTTAATAGTCTTTTCATATTCCTCTTTACAGGTTTTTTACGGCGACCTACACCTTGACCCGTCATCTTGTGCCGTATTTTTCGTTTAACATCATCTAACATTTCATCTGAAACATCAGCTAGTCGACATTTTACAGCCATACGAGGGTCGACACCGCCCATAATATTCTGGATAGTATCTAGACCTGTCCTAGCAGCTTTTTTAGCGATGTATTTACCTCCTGATTTAAACAAAGGGATAGCACGTCGAAACAACGATGCAAAAAATCCACCTAAACCATACCCCCTCTGCATTCTTGATATTATTATTATTATTATTATTATTATTATTATTATTATTTAACAGCTTCCTTCTTATGTGTACTTTACACACTGCTGTCCCAACTGTGAATGGGTGTGGATTACCTTCAACGTCTCTTATATAAATACAAATCGAACTCAGTTGGGTCTTACTCAGCGGCAAGTAGTGAACATTAGGAAATGTTATAACTCTTCAATCTTTAGGAAAATGAACTACTCTTAACAAGGAGGCTTTAGTATTCCCTACATACTGATAGTCTATAATATCTGTATAAACATAGGCCATACCAGGATCATGTAACAACTCATCAGGATCACATACGAAATGGAATGAATTAGCAAAAGTTGTTTTTGAAGATGCTATATAATCGTCAATAGTAGGCAGGTAATGAAATAGAAGGCGTATAAAATTGCTAGCATCGTAGTTATGGTTCACCTCCTCTTCTGAGGGGTTATCTGTAAGACGAACACACTTACGCCAATATGCATAGGGTTGAAACTGGAATGTGTTTAAATCGTGTAAATTTACAACAGTACGCCAAGATCTTAAAGACACCAGTTCCATTACCTCCCCCTTTGGTTTATTATTACGAAATATCAGGTCTTGACATATTCGGCTAACTATGAATTTGTTATTAAAGTTTCTAAGTATGTTCAAGAGAGACTTGTATAGCCCTCGCTTTACAGTAAACCTTTCAATGTAATATCCGATACCATCACGTTTCTGTATATGCAAACTATCTGTGTTACGCAACTTCAAAGTGCTTTTTACAAAATCAATGCTTCTATAAATTATAAATGCACCTCTGGTAGCGGTTACATTCTCTATACTGGCATTAAGAATTATTTCACTTAATCCTGCTACAAACATTTCTCGTTCGAGAGTTATAGGATTCAATATTTCCGTATAAATGTCAGATATTTTATTTTCAAGATGTAGATCCATAGAGGCCGACGAAGGTAGCGTTAAGTAGAAAAGATCTTCGGTAGTCCTGATTAATTTTTCTCAATTTCACAGGCCCTTATTTACGATTTAGACTTTTTTATACTAATGGAGCTTCTTATATGTACTTTATACACGGCTGTTCCATCTGTGAATGGATAAGGGTTCCCTTCGACATCTCTTATATAAACCCTTATGGTTCTAAGTTTGGCATTATTCAACGGTATAAAGTGCACAATAGGAAAACTTATAACAATGATATCTTTAGGAAAATGTATCACTCTTAGTAACGGGCTTTAGTGTTTCCAACATACTGGGGTTCTACAATATCAGTGTAAATATACGCTACGCCAGGGTCATGTAACATCTTTGAAGATCACATACAAAATGTAATGAATCATCGGTGTTTCTTTTTGCTACAAGCCTATCTATATACTCTTCCATAGTAGGAATATAACGTATTAATTCATTTAGAGATGATGGGATATGCAGCTCTTCTTCTATTGTGTTATCACGTTAGTAATTACATTTACGAAACAATCTGAGTATGGAAAATAAATAATTCTATCTTTCAAGTTTACTCGAGCTTGGGACTTTAAAGTGATTAACACGTTGTCTTCGTTGACTGCTTTATTAAATAGAAATACTAAATCTTTACATATCCGGCTTGATCCGAATTATTTGTTTAAGTCTATGAAACCATAGGTAAGAGATTTATAGAGACCACGGTTTGTTAAATATCTTTCAAAGAAATAACACAGGTCAACCAAAAAAAAAAATTTTTGGTGCCTAGGATTTTACAACTGATTTTAATTATATTTTATTATTAGTACAACTATGTTCGATGGGAATATAGCTACACCCACGGAATCTGCGAAAGTTCCCACAGGAGCGAAAATTTATGACCGGAGTCGGGGACGGAGTAAATTGATCACTTTTTAATGTGATGTCAAACTATATGTCCTCATACGGAAAACCGTGTTATTGGTTTTCAGCCTAAAGGGGTGTTTGAACACTCAAGATGGGGACAAGGTAAAAAGAGCATTAAGGCAGAAACGCTCGGAGGGATTGAGCGATGCAACAGAATGGATTAGAAAGAAGAATTCCTGAAGGAATTGATGGGGTAGGTCCCTAAATAATATGTGGACTGAATCCTAAATAAAAGTAAAATTTTGGTGAGAAAAATAAATACGATGGTTCCCATAACAACAAGACCTTGTAAAATATACGGACTTTCTATTTTGACCATTATAGAGATCGTTTAGATTGGCCTTTTAAGTAGAACTCAACAAAATCTAAAATTTATTATTATTATTATTATTATTATTATTATTATTATTATTATTATTATTATTATTATTATTATTATTATTATTATTATTATTATTATTATTATTATTAATTGCTAATTATTATAAATATTAACTCATGACTATATATATATATATATATATATATATATGCTATATATATATATATATATATATATATATATACTATATATATACTATTTCGCTCTTATATATATATATATATTATATAACATATATATTATATATATATATATATATATATATATATATATATTGCTATATATATATATACTATACTACTAATTACTATATATTTCTATATATATATATATATATATATACCTATATATATATTTATATATATATATGCTACTAACTATATATATATATATATATATATATATTTAGATATATATATATATAATAATTTCGATAAATCTTAAGTGCTGTGCATTTTACTATAATAAGAAAATGTTTTGGGATGTTCAGGGTTAGTTTCATTAAAGCATACGATAAAGATTGTCCTGCTAATTGCTCAAGCATTTCATATTATGACTTTCTATTATAAAAATGTGTTCTTGACTGAGGGAAAAAGTATTCTTCTTGGTGGTGAGAACTCTATACCTTTTACTTATGAAAACAAATTCAGCAGCTTATCATATCATAATAATTGCATAGTATAAAGTAATCAAACAAAGAGCACTCCCCATCAACAGGGGGCGAAAAATTAAAAATTAGAACAAATTGTTCTACCCTGAGTAGGTTCAGGGAATATGGACAGCGGTGTGAAAACTGCAATCCTGTATCATGGCTGTGCATGGCATGTTCTTAAAGACTGTAATAAAGGAAGATGTACTCTACATGACGTATCAGCTGTGGTTCGTTACAGTCATAATATGAAACAAGAAAACATGTATGAAGAAGCTGGATTTAATGTGTAAGCATATTGGAATATGAATGGAAGAAGCAAAAACTAAAATCATAAAAAGATGCTTGATCTTATGGAAGATAAAACCATAAGCATTAATGGTTATATTCAGCTCATTAGGAATGATGTTATTAACAACAGATTCAAAATAATAGATTATTCCTTATTTGGAGGACGTATTGAACCATTCGTCCATTACTATCTTCCAACTAAAGGACAGAAAATCAAATATCTAGAGTCTAGACTATACATCACTTTTCCTTATGTAAAGAAACGAATGATGTATCTTGCGATCCACCAAAGAAACTAATAGGCGAAAAAGAATCACATTTTGAATAATTTAAAAAGGAACTAAACGACAAGTATTTCGGTGCTGCTTACATCAAGATTTTGCCTCCACAAGATTTATGCATATCTGTTCTGACTGAACGAATCAGAAATAAACTAGTTTTTTTTACTCTGTGTGAAGTATGTTGAAGATATTTGTGAGAATTGCATTTATGACGAGAACGAAACATCTATTGATTGTGTATATACACCTCCTAAAATTTAACTAGCAATAGATATGAGATACAAAACACTCAAAATATTTGAAGTTTGGTCATTTAAAGAGAAGGAGTTTTTATTTGAGGGGTATGTCAACCACTTTTTAAAAATAAAGAGAGAGGCATCAGGGCCACTCAATTAATATTCACGAAGACGATCCTAATTTCGAGGTAAAATTTAGATTCATCTTTCAAAGCAAAGGAAGGTATTGAACTCGATATTAACAATATAATATCAAGAAGATCTTTGGAATAAGGTTCATTGCAAAATTATGCCTCAGTTCTCTTTGGGGAAAATTTGCACAAAATACACCTACACGTGATGATATAGTATGTACTAGTGATAAATAAGCAAATAAGTGTGGGAACTAATCAATCAGTGTTATATTGAACTTACTACCCTTATTCCAATAGGTAAAATATATGTTGTAGCCATTGTGAAAATGGCATTAGTCGAAGGTTCTTCAACTTTAACAAACATTCCTGTTGCTTACAGCTACTTATGCATGTATAAAATTATAAGTTACTTAATAAAAAGTAAAAAGCATTGTGTTTTAATAAGACTCCTGTGTTGTTGTTGCTGGAGAAAACGATGAAGTTCCTAAAACAGAAAACTTTTTAGGTGAGCTGACGGATGAAATAACAAAATGGGGTTCTGGAGCATACGGCGATTCTTTTGTTTGTACATGACTAAGCCCTATGCTGTTAGAATAAGAGTTGCAGATGGAAATATAAAATATATTGTAAAGGCCAAAGGTCTTACAATCAATCGTTGCTCTGAAAACAAGGTAGGCCATGTCAAGTCATCACATAATGATATCATAAACCTTTATGTTACAGTGAAAGGTATGAACGAAATACAGTTGGATGGTGATGATGAATATTTAGACGACGAGCTTTTCCATAAAAGGGCTGCTAGAATTGACGAGTCACATAATCCCAATGCTGATATACACGGGAGAAATAGAGGTGGTTTATGCTATAGCATCTATACTGCAACTTTTCGGCCCGGGGAATATGGAGGCGTAAATATTTCATAAGTCACAAAACTGATACAACATACGGCTAATAAGGGTATGTTTATTAAAAATTCTTGTCACACAGTATCCTATGGTTATAAGGGCACTTTAAAGCCTATTGAATATATATATATATATATATATATATATATATATATATATATATATATATATATATATATATATATATATATATATATATATATATATATATATATATATTACTCAGAAAGCTAAGATGAATAAGAGGTAGATAGAAAGTGTGTTTAAACATTCGAGATTGTGTTGGATATATTCCTATGTTAATGTTAAAATAACATTAATTTATTGTTTAATTGATATATCTATGGTATAAATATAAAAAGGATAAAATGTCTTTAATAAATTTTATGTTATGTTCATATCAAGAACTTATCATTAGTGTTATGTTAGACAAGTAATGTAGTTTAAATATAACTTTAATAACTTAAACAATGGATCACGAAAAGAAAAGAGGTTAAGGTATATGATTGATTAGAGTATGATTTATTGATTTATTAATATTTTTAGTAAAAAGGAATAAAAATTTAATATAAAACAATGGTTTTCAATAATTTTATGTAATGTTCAAATAAAAGAAAAACATATTTTTGTGTTATGTTATACAAATAATAAAGTTTAAATATGACGTAAAGCAGTAAAGTTGTTGCGCGTGACAGGATGGGAGGGGGCAATTCAATTTCTATTGATAAAACACCCTTAAAGCATTTCTCCCTGCTGGGAATCGAACCTGAAATATAGCAGATGTAAGTGCAAGTGTTTGACCACCAGTCTACGATGAGCTAAAAAAAGAACACGACAATACTTCCTATGGGGAATATTCGCACCCACTACATAGAACATGCCACGCTCTTCCCGCTCACACTCGGGGCTGGAACCAACATTGTACCGCCCATCTGCTAGGGTCCAGGTTTGATTCCCAGCAGGGAGAAATGCTTTAGGGGTGTTTTTATCAATATAAATTGAATTTAAGTTTATTTATTCTGAATTTAAGTTTATTTATTCTGTTCAACTTGATCCTCGTTTTTAAGTATTTTCACCTTGTGCAGTACCCTGTTTGGCCCTGCCGAGTGTGAGCGGGAAGAGAGCGGCATGTCCTGTTAGGTGGATGCTAATATTCGACCATAGGAAGTATTGTCGTGTTCTTCTTTAGCTCATCGTGTTCTGGTGATTAAACACTTGCACGTACATCTGCTAGAGTCCAGGTTCGTTCCCAGCAGGGTGAGATACTTTAGGTGTTTTTATCAATACAAATTGAATTGGGCGCAGATTACTGCAGTTTATATATATATATATATATATATATAAATATATATAATAACTAATATATATATATATATATATATATATATATATATATATATATATATATATATATATATATATATATATATATATATATATATATATATATATATATATAATATATATATAATATATGTGGACATTTATAAGTGGTTGACTCCGTTAATATTAGGTTATGTTAATTTAGGTTAAGTTTGGTTAGGTTAAGGTTAAGTTGGGTTGGGTTAAGGTTAGGTTAGGTTAAGTTATGGGGTTAGTTTACCTTAACATAGTAATATTTACCTAAAATTATTAAAATAACGATACATTAATTATTGATTTTTCGCTCCTGAGTCAACCACTTATAAAAAATAGCCTATATATATATATATATATATATATATATATATATATATATATATATATATATATATATATACTATATATATATATATATATATATATATATATATATATATATATACCTATATATATATATTCCAGGTATTTTGAAGTAATACAGTGAGAAAAAAATCAGAAGGTTTGGCACTCTTGCTGTCTTTATTGACACAGAAATTAGAATTTGATAAAATAAGAATATTTTTAATTTTAAGAATATTTTTTAATTCATTTATTTATTTATTTATTTATTTATTTATTTATTATGATTTATTTAAATGTTATTAAATAATTAAATTAATATTTTGCCCACCCTCTCACGAAGGAAACCTAATTTTCGAGAAGAGGGAGTTCATTCACTTTGCTGTCTGCTGGGAGACTCCATCGAATTTGTTTATATTTCATTTGTTTTCTTCTCTATTCCCAAACCTATTAACTTCCTTAAAAGTTACACTTCAAAAAACCCAAGTTTTCTTTACTTGTAGTTATCATTTTGATGCTCTTATAGTCATTACTTTAGTTAAAATATTTTTTTTTATTATTGGTTTTAATTGATTTTCTTATATTATCATAATCGCAATCGTATTTTAT
>JABUQX010133801.1:25000-27500 GCA_015478945.1 Trachelipus rathkii
AACGAATATATGCTAACATAACAATGTTTTCACATTAATAAAGCTAACATAGCATCATATGAACTAAGAAAATAATGTACAACGACAAACCTAACACAGCTTACGCACGAATAAACTGATAACATTAACAAAGTTCACACTTAACAACACCAGTGGCACCTCTTTACATACAAAACGTAACCTATTCATACTTTTTCCAAGCATATCTCTAACATATTAACGTTAATTTTACATTGACACAGTAATATTTAACAACAATTTATCATAACCTTGTCTAATTATCATACAGACCAACGAATAACTGCAAACATAACAAAGTTTTATCCAAACATAACATAAAAATAAGTTCTTTGAATAAAATATCATAGTAAATTGTAATAATTTACTGATTTTAAAGCAGTAAATCAGTAAATCAGTAAATCAAACCATCAACCCTTCCCCACCCCTCCCACCACGACCTTTTGATCTATTGATCTATTGATTCATGTCATATTTCGAGTATCATTTCGGATAAACATAACACAAAAATAAGTTCTTTATATACTAACCATCGAATATATGGTATCGTAACAAAGTTTTTACATTAATAAAGCTAACATAACATAACCTGAACTAAGAATATAATGTACAACGACAAATCTAACACACCATACGGGCGAATAAACTACTAACATTAACAAATTTCTGCACTTAACAACAGTAAAGTACCTAACACATCGTACAAAACGTAACCTATTCACACTTTTTCAAGCATATCTCTAGCATATCTATGTTAATTTTACATTAACATCGTAATATTTAACAAAAATTTAACATAACCCAGTCTAATCATCATACAGACAACGAATATATTGCTAACGTACCAAATTTTTTACATCAACTTCGTAATATTTAACAAAAATTCATCATAACCTCGTCTAAATATCATAATCCCCAACGAATAATTGCAATCATAACAAAGTTTTAACCAAACATAACATAAAATAACAAAATTTTATCCTGACATAACATAAAAATAAGTTCTTTGAATAAAATATCACAGTAAAGCGTAATAGTTTACTGATTTTAAAGCAGTAAATCATATATATATAAAATAAATATTTTAATATATATATATATATATATATATATATATATATATATATATATATATATATATATATATATATATATATATATATATATATATATATATATATATATATATATATATATATATATATATATATATATATAGTAATCATTGTCTTAAATATTTGTACTGTTATATAACATATGAGGTGATGGCGTAAGTGATAAGATTATGGTCTCTGGTTGGGGCGACTGGTAGATCGAAACCATCTTCTCATATTTTACAAAACTTACCTTACGTATGAATAAACAGTCAACATTATCAAAGTACACTGATTAATATCAGTAAGTAACTACCACGGCATCACAAAACGTAACCAACTTGTCTACACCCTACAAAGAACCTAACTATCATACTTACCGAGGTTTGACGCTATATGAAACACAGATGTTCAGTTAGGCTTACACGGTAGGCTTATCATTAGGGTTACTTTCATGTTTATACAAAAGCTTTCACGAATGCGCCCCTCATCAACATAAGCTCAATCTTTGCTATACATAACCGATCAATTTACAGCGACGAGCCCCACTACATGGAGATCACTCCAGAGAGATGCATGAAGACCCATCTCGGGGTACCCCGAAGGGGGTGTAAGCGGTAAGGGCACAGCCCTTTTGTATAAACATGAAAGTAACCGTAAGGACAAGCCCAAAGGGCTGTGCCCTTATGTTACCGCTTAAGAACTTATTTTTGTGTTATGTTTATCCGAAATGATACTCGAAATATGACATGAATCAATAGATCAATAGATCAAAAGGTCGTGGTGGGAGGGGAGGGGTTGAGGTTTGATTTACTGATTTACTGATTTACTGCTTTAAAATCAGTAAACTATTACAATTTACTATGATATTTTATTCAAAGAACTTATTTTTATGTTATGTTTGGATAAAACTTTGTTATGTTTGCAGTTATTCGTTGGTCTGTATGATAATTAGACAAGGTTATGATAAATTGTTGTTAAATATTACTGTGTCAATGTAAAATTAACGTTAATATGTTAGAGATATGCTTGGAAAAAGTATGAATAGGTTACGTTTTGTATGTAAAGTTAGTTACTTTACTGGTGTTAAGTGTGGAACTTTGTTAATGTTAACAGTTTATTCGTGCGTAAGTTGTGTTAGGTTTGTCGTTGTACATTATTTTCTTAGTTCATATGATGTTATGTTAGCTTTATTAATGTGAAAACATTGTTATGTTAGCATATATTCGCTGGTTAGTATATAAAGAACTCATTTTTGTGCTATGTTTATTCGAAATGATACTCGATCAATAGATCATGGATGGTAGGAGGATAGAGTGGGTGGTTTGATTTACTGATTTACTGATTTACTGTTTTAGGGTATGTAAAAATGCAAATTTTTTAAAGTT
>JABUQX010133801.1:32500-37500 GCA_015478945.1 Trachelipus rathkii
TCAGCAGGTCGCGACCTCAACACGATTCATATTGGACTACGGAAAATACTAACTACTACTAATATTAATAATAAGTAATAATAATAATAATAATAATAATAATAATAATAATAATAATAATAATAATAATAATAATAATAATAATAATAATAATAATAATAATAATAATAATAATAATATATAATAATAACAATAATAAAAATAATAATATAATAATAAAATAATAATAATAATAATAATAATAATAATAATACATAATAATATAATATAATAAAATAATAATAATAAATAATCATAATAATAATGATAATATCTGGTGAGCGGCGGTTGCGGGCCCAGCTGCAGGTCACCCTCAATCACGACTACCAAAGACGGTGGATACTACTACTACTACTTACTACTACTAATATAATAATAATACAAGAATAATAATAATAAATAATAATACCATACATATAATAATAATAATAAACATAATAATACATACATAAATACATAATAATATAATAATACAATCAATCATCACACATACAATAATACATTTAACTCAACTCACATCATACATAATCCACCATCATAATAATCCAATGAATAATAATAATACTAATAATAATAATAATAATCATATCAATAATTAATATAATAATAATAGTAATAATAATAATAATAATATAATAATAATAATATTAATAATACATAATAATAAAATAACTATAATAATAATAAATAATAATAGATAAATAATAATAATTATAATAATAATAATGGAGAATAATAATCAATAATAAATAATGATAATAAACATAATACATCACAAATAATAATACATAATCAAACACATTTTGTTTGTAATCGGTAATGTACTGTTTATAAAGGTATAATTTACTACACACCACTCCGCCAAAGTAATAATATGACAGCAAATACATCTATTGCACCACAATGGACACAATACTGGACGGTGTGAATGCATAGTCTAAGTAGCTAACAGGTGTAAACAGAATTAAGTGTTTCCAAAACGTCGCACACGCGAATGAATACCAACCATCAAATCAAGATAGCAATTATTACAGTAGTCGACGCCGTACTAGGCGTCCACGTGTACATCACGAGGTACTGTACTGAATTTATTCAAATCACTGTAAAATTAATACCTATTCGTAAAATTCATACACATTGAATGAACTGTAAACGCCTCTGTACGTCGATAGTAAGATTTCACAGCAAGCAGGTTACCGCGTCTATGTAAAATGAACGTATGCACAAGGGGGCCGTGCACCGCAATCTAGGTTTGATGCTATCGTCAACACCACAATGCGTTACCTTCATTGTGGGAAGTTACATATGTTTGGGATTTGCGTCTCTTCTTATTTTACAGCCACGTTAACTACAGTACGATGCCTGTTGATTCGTACGAAGCCGTAATAGCGGTATATGTTTATTAATATTAAAAATGTTCGTAAAGGGGGTAGGGGCCTACCCTGCGAGTTTTGTACACATATTTCGGGGACACCATTCATATACTATATATATATATATATATGAGTATATATATATATATATATAGTATATAATATAAATATATTAAGAAGAGATAAATATTTAAGGTTACATAAATATTTAGGCATATATATATATATATATATATAATATATATATATATAATAGTATATATATATAATATATATATATGTATATAATATATATATATATATATATATAGTTAGTATATATATATATATTATATATATTTATTTATATATATACATATATATATATATATATATATAATATAATATATATATATTATATATATATATATAGTATATATTATATATTATATTATATATATATCTATATATATATTATTTTACTTTCTCTCTCTCTTTTTTTTGCTTCTCTATCTATCTATCTATCTATCTATCTATCTATCTATCTATCTATCTACCTATCTATCTCTTTCTCAATCTTTCTTTCTCTTTTTCTAATCTTTCTATTTCTCTCAATGTGACATCATGTCTACATTAATACCTTAAGCGTATCCTAACAACTTTAGTCTAACGTTACAAATGATGGTTTAAAACTATCATACCTATCGTAGCCTAACCTATCGGAAAACTTGAGTAGGGACCTATATATAAAAGTGTTCACATGACGATCCTATTCTAAACGTGTACGTGGGGCGATCATTTCTGTGAGCGCGGTATGTATACTTATGCTCATTTCGTTCACAAGCATTAACGTAAATTTAAATTTTTTTTAAGCTGTAAATTTAAAGTTGGATTCTTTTTATATATTTAATACTTATTTGTCTGGTATTATGTGGCTTAAGCAGAATATAGTGTAAGCTATGAATAATGACAAAATGATAATGGTAGTGATAGTATTGAAATAAAATATAATAATATATAATATAATATTAATAATCATAATAATAAGAATAATAGATATAATTAATAATAATAATAATACTAAGATAATAATACATAATAATAATAAAGATATAATAAAAATAATCAATAGACAATAATAATAATGAATAAAATAATAATAATGAATAATAAATAATATAATAATATAATAATAATAATATAATAATAATAATAGATAATGAATAGATAATAATAATAATAAATAATAGATAATAATAATATAAAAATAATAATAAAAAAATAATAATGAAGCAATAATAATAATAATAAAATAATAATACATTAATAATCGAATAATAATAATAATATAATAATAATAATATAAATATAAGTAATAGTAAATAATAATAAGATAATTAAGGATACATGGAATAATGGTGATAAATATGATAATGATAGTAATAGTAATAACAGTGAATTATTATATATATATATATATATATAGTATATATATTATATATATTATTAATATATATATATATATATATATATATATATATACTATATACTATATTATATTATATATATATATATGATAATATATAATATATATAGGTATGTTTGTGTGTGCGTTTATTTTTATATATATTTATATATATATTATAATATATATACGTATATATATATATATATATATATTATATTATATATACTTATTATATTATATTATATATAATATATTAATATATATATATATAAGTATTATATATATATATATATATTGTGTATATGTAATATATCTATATATATATATATATATATTATATTGATATATATATATATCTATATATATATTATTATATATATTATTTTAATAATATATATTAATAAAAAATATAATATATATATAAGAGTCCCGATGAGCTACTCGCCAAACAGCAGGGTTCCAGGTTCGCAGCTGGTCGGGTGGGATAATGTGAGTTATTCTCTCCTTGGGCTTAGCTTCGTCCTGCTCGGACGTGAAATGAGTACACCCCTTTCTAGGATTAGGGCTCAGCCCTTGAACGGTGGTGTTTATCTGTAAAAAAATTTTTATCTCTTTTTCTCTTTTCAAGCGTTAACTTTAATATTTTGATATTTTTTTTTATTTAATAAATTTTATATATCATGCTCTAAACGTTATGACATAACATCAAATTTTTTAATATATTTTCTTTTAAACAAATTTAAATTTTTATATTTTCTTTTAAGCTGTGACCCTAAATAATTTTTATGCACTGCAGTCTTTTCTACCTTAGACGTTAATATTTATATTTATTTTCTATTAAGAAATGTAAATTTTTTTTTTAATTTCAAATTTTTATTGAAAATTTGTTTTGCTATTAAATTTTTATTTAAATTGAGACTTTGTTTTACCATAAAGCACGATAGCATTATTTCACCATAGCATGATGACATGTGAATACACCCGTACCCTACTGCTGTGCATGCACATGCTTTTAGTCTTTCACTTATCATTTTTCATATATGCATTTTCATTTATATTAAATTTCTTATTTAAAATCTGGTTGTTAACATAGCCAAAGTTCCTTACTTATACCAAACTAACCTATAATTTGATGTTAACATAACCAGTAAGCTCCGTTTACATTTAAGCATTAACTTAATTTAGTTTTCTTTTCAGCTGAAACATTTACAATTTATATATATTTTCATTTAATGCTAAAACTTTTATATTTCCATATCCTTTTCGAACTATAACTTTAATAATTTTATATTTTTCTTTTTAGCGTTTGCTATTT
This sequence comes from Trachelipus rathkii, assembly GCA_015478945.1. Taxonomy (NCBI): domain Eukaryota; kingdom Metazoa; phylum Arthropoda; class Malacostraca; order Isopoda; family Trachelipodidae; genus Trachelipus; species Trachelipus rathkii. Next base: position 36,675 of record JABUQX010133801.1, read on the forward strand.
TTTTTTACAATGTTTATAACCTAAAAATATTGATATATTAACCCAAAAGCAGTAAAGCAATAAGGCAAACCACCTCAACCTCACCTCAACCCCTTATCATTTGCCCAATTGATTTGTTATAAACGTACAAGCATTTTCTGATCCTGTTGTAAAGTGTACATGACGCTATTTCTATGAGCCAATAGTTAAAGACCGTTTTCTTTTGCAAGCTTTAACTTTAATATTTAATTCTATTTTCATTATGCATGACTTTAATAATTTTTTTACACCTTTCTCTAAATCCCTAAGTTTCTATCTTACATAACCAGTACACGCATGTCTTCCTACGAAAAAACTATCAAGCAAATGTTCGCCTTAGCAAATCCTGCTGCAGCATGCGCGTTACGCCATACATAATACTCAGTTTTCATTGAAGCATTAACTTAATTTAATTTTCTTTTAGACTGAAGCATATATATTTTTAATATATTTTCTTTTCTTGCAAAGGCCCCTTTAGGACACTCCCATTTTTCCATTTAAAACGCATAACTAAAAATTTTTATATTTCTATTTAACGTTAACTAAAGATACGTAAAAAATTAAAAATTTTATTAAAAATTTGTTTGTCATTAATTTTTCATTTAAATTCCTATATTATTGTACTAAAACACATGAAAACTTGATAACATGAGTAACGATGTATGTCTGTACCATACACCCACCCCATAGCCTTTTTTAATTCACGGCAAGTTTATTCACAGGCGAGGCACTTACTCCCGAAAACTCTCGTTAAAGAATCAACACTGCGGAAGGCATGACATGGAGAAACAGAAAGAGGAAAAATGAA
>JABUQX010133802.1:0-18673 GCA_015478945.1 Trachelipus rathkii
GGAGACCAGAACATTTATACCCACATGTATGTCGCACCATCCTCATTTATGTGTAAAACGCTGATGAGTGTTTTAACGTAATTTTAGTTTCCAGTTACATAAGGAGATATATATATATATATATAATATATATATATATATATAAATATATAACAACCTTTTTTAAATATATATATATATATATATGTGTATATAAATATATATATATATATATAAATAATGACAATAACATATATGAAATATATATATATATATATATATTTATATATATATATTTAAATATATATATATATATATATATATATATATATATATATATATATATATATATATATATATATATATATAAATATATATGTAAATATATCTCATCTCTTTTTATAGTAATATATATATATATATATATATATAAATATATATATATATATATATATAATATATATATATATATATATATATATATATATATATATATATATATATATATAACAACCATATATATTCCATTAGTATATAAGAGAATAACTATCAGCTGTCCTTCAGCATATATCAAAACCCCATTGCGATTAGGGCTTCTGCATTCAAAAGATTATTTGCTTTTGCGAAAAGAACTTAAGTTGAAGTAGCAATTATTTCTTCCCCCTACTTCCTCTGGTTGCAGTAAACTCTATGAAATCAAACCATACCTCGGTGACTCCAAAGCATCAAATAACGGTAACCGCCTCAGAAATTAGTTCTGGCAAGTCAGAGAATTTGCCAAACCTACCGGATTCATATTTACTTAATGACGTATATCATCATCCACAAAAATGCATTTTTAGCTACCGTGATATCTTATCGTTTAGCTACATTCTCCTAACGTCCTTTCTTTTAGGGTACCAAGCAGATAGTTTTATTCTTCTCCTTTGCGTTCCTCCGGATCAGCAACAAATATGTTTTGAAAGAATCCCTGTCATCGGATGTCATGTTTTTTTCAGTTTATTATATGATATAAAATTAACTTATAAGATTTGATAATTGAAAATTGTTGCCTTCTTTCCTTCCTAGTTAGATATAGCCATTGTTGTGCGCTGTAGCCTCCCTGTAAAGATAGCCGATATTAATAAAAATCTTAAGGAATTTCGTTTTCTGGTTTTATAGCAAAAGTGGGGATATGAAAGCCCTGAAAATCGGAGGTTGATGTGGATGTCTAATTTCCCAATATTGAATCTTCGTTTATCAGTTTGATGCAGACGCGCACAGCGTATTTTTACGCTGAAAAATGAAGAAAAAAGAAAAAAATGAAAGATAGGGTGCTCCTGTGTTGCAGGAGCAACCAACCAAAGTCGAGCAACTCCAACATGGGTACAACAACAGTTGCGACAAATTTTGCAATAATAAGACTAAGAAAAATTTCACTCGCGACAGGACTTGAACCATCGCCAACAGCTTCGCCGTTAGACAAAGTACAGGACGCTCTACCACTGGTTTAATCCACCTCCCCAAGAAAATCTTCAACTTAATTCTTAAATTCGGTTCCTATGTAGTTTGACGACAACAAAAATTTTCATCATTTATATTTGAATTACGATTTGAGAACAAGTTATCTCCAACATGATGCTGTTGAATTCAAATCACTACAGAAGCTTTGCATTTTGACTGCCATTGTTAATGCATTTCAATGCGATAGAGCTGTCGAAGAGTTAAGGAGACTGATGTTAGGTTAGGTTAGGTTAGGTTAATCTAACTCTTCGACAGCTTGATCGCATTGAAATTGAGCCATCGAAGAGTTAGAGACTAATTATCTCTCTTGATCAAGAACATACTAATTATTTATTTACGTTTGTTAGAGACTAATTGGGAGTACAGAGATTACCTGTTTGTTTCATAACTGAAATTGAACTTCATATTCATAGTATACGGAGAAATTGTAGGATTTTTGGCATATATTTTTTCTGAAGAAGATAAGATTTTATTCTTGGAAAATCTTGTTTTCAATTGGCAAGGAGCTATTAATCCTCGTGAAAGTTGTTAGAGTATCGAGTTGTAGCGACACACTTAGCCTGAACGGAAAGATTGAGTTCTGTGTATATTTATCTGAAAGACATATAATTGAAACTTATTTTAACTATTTAATTCCAGAAGTTTGGTTTTTGCATTTGGATCATGATTTCAGTTTATCATTATTTGATATTTTACTGGGTTATGAAATTTCTTAGAGGTTCACAAAGACCTCCTTCCGGCCTTGAATAGATAGATGACCCCGAAATAATTACTTTCCAATTTTTCCATTCCTATTTAAACTCTGAATTCTTCACTGGAATCGGAGCAAAATATTTATATGAAAGTCTCGCACTGCCAAATTTTATTGTACATGAAGCAATTAGAAATATTCTAATGAAAGAACCTGTAATTCAAAAATTTACGGTTTTGATGTACTTAATATATCAACTCCATGATAATATAATATTTACTGAATTTTCTTATGAAATTTTGACAAATTTACTTAAAAAGTCAAGATGGCATAACAATTTTATCAGTTATTTTAACATATTAAAGCATTATGTGTAAATGGATATGTGCATAGAACATGTAAATACTGTTGTATCAGAAATGGAGTTTATGATAAAAATAGGAGGTAAAGGTAGAAAATATTTTACTATCTTGAAAGATTTTATTAAACTAATTCCAGAAATTGCAAAAGATTATATGGAGAGCGTGTATAGGGAAACAGTATGCAATTGTAGTTTTCGATCTATTTAATTATCAAGACATAGATTTAATTTATTGATTAAGAAGCTAGTAAGAAATGGTCGACATTTGGAAAAACAATCTGGTTATTTAGAGTTTCTTTAATGAATCCAATAAAACCTAACCTAACTCAACTTAACTTAACCTAACCTAACTTATTTTTTTTTTGATGTCTACCATTTGACCTTTCGACCATTTTGACTAGTCCCCATTATCATCTATCTATGTAGAAAGTATTGTGAATAAAAGTGAAAAATTTTATCAAATGGCCAAAGCTTACATTGATTTGTTTACAACAGTTTATAACTTCTGCTCTGATAATACAAACGAAATTTTCTTACAAGTAGTAATAAATTCCGAATGAAAGTTTTTGGATTTATTAACACGATTGTATTGGACATCATTGAGTCCTTCATTTATTTATTAATGTCTAGTCATATAAAATTGAATAGGCTGAACAGTTTTTGTCGCAATTTATCTTTAGAGACAACCAGTTGTGGATTTTTTTTTAAATTGCTAATAAAATTTTCCAAAATGAGAAACACTGATTGTCGGTCATAAATTATATTTTATTATATTTTATCAGTTTTATTACTTATAATAGAAGAACGCCATATCTGGCGTGAGTGTTGTTCTAACTAAAGGTAATCTTTTAAACTTTAACTAGATTGATATTTTTAAGTTTTAAAACATTTTTTAATCTTCCTCCCTAATAAATTAAGAAAAAACGTTCAATATTTTAACATTTTGGCATATGTAAATTTCATGTGGTCACCATGTTTTCCTTGTTACATATTTAAAAAAAAATATGCACTTAGATTTTACGTTTTGAAATTTTCATTTTGATTAAAAGTACATATTTTAAAAAATAAAAGTTAAAAACTTCAAATTGTTTGAAAATTGAAATCAAAAGGTTTATAAAGTGTACAGTGGAAGAAAATTATAATATAAAAATGATTATCTATATTGTTCTTTGTAAAGTATGTAATTTTGCATGTTTATTGTTGATTTTTAATGTATAAGTGTTCATATTGTGAACTGTATTTTAAGGTTACAATTTTACTAATCCTGTTCTGAATTTTTCACATTATTTTTAATATTAAATTTTAGTATTTCTTTTTATCTCTGTGTTAATAAAATTTTGATTTAAATGTATATCTAAGGTCAATTTTAAATCCCGATAAGCCTTCATAATTTAAGATTAATGTTTCAACACATATTTTAAGCTAATTGAAACATAATAAACAGTATATTGAAAGGGCAGGTTTTAAATTTTACAATTATATATCATTTAGACAGGTACATTAATTTTAGTTCTTAATATATTAAGAAATGGTTCCAAGCTTTTGATCAGCTTATCTTAAACCACTATTTGCGAATCGGACACCTTATTCAAGAAAATTATTTACCAGTGTTTCGAGGAGCATTTCAGTGGATATAGCATTTGGTTTCACTTTCCCCTTCCTCAGGTAAATGCTAAACCACTAAACCATGCCTTAGTGAATATAAGTCATCAAGTAACGGTAATCTCCTTCAGAAATCGGATCTGGTAGGTCTACGAATTGGAAACGCCTAAATTACCTATATTTATTTAATGTTGTAAAATTCACCTTCAAAAGGCACTTTTTGCTACCGTAATGTTATCAAATCGTTTCTAACATGTCCTTTCTTTTAGAATATTGCGTCGATAGTTTTCTCCTCCTCTCTGCTGCTCCGGATCAGCAACTAGATAAATGGCTGTGAAACAATTCTTTCATCGGACAATCATACTTTTTTAACATCCATTGTTGATCAAATTGATCCACTAGATTTGACATTTGACCATTACTAATATCTTTCCTTGTTGCCAAGAATTTCCCCTCGTTAGGCAACCTAGCTACTGCTCCACGTTACAACACCCCTGTACAAATAGAGAATGATAATAATAATAATAATGTTAAGACAATTTGAATTTCTGGTTTTATATAAAAAATGGAGAATATTAAAACCCCTGAAAATCGGAGGTGGATGCGGATGTCTAGCTTCCAATATTGAACCTTTGATTGTCAATTTAATGCAGATGCATGCAACATATATTTTAATTGATCATTCGTCTAAAGCCACTTTTAAAAGGACATAAACGGTATTATAATGAACCAAAAAAAATTGTTCCATGTTAAATTTTGAGGTAAAAAAAAAAAGTTTTCAGCCTGAAAACGAGGAGCTTAAATTCACTAGGGTTATTATCGTAAAGTAAACCTCATGATTATTTAGGAAAGATTGGAAAAAAAATTACAATAAATATGCATTTTATGGTATGAGATAAGAATTTAAGAAAATGAGAAAAAATACGAACCTGCTGTAATAATAATAATCTTATAATAATAATAATAAATTACGATTAAATTGATTATGATTATTATTATTATGCATCCTATGATTGACTATTATTATAATTACCATTCGCGATAATTACTATTATAAATTCTGGTGGGGATTATATTATTATAATTTGATAAGACTGATTAGAAGGGGCTTTTGACAGATGCGTCGCACAAAGTTTACAACACACGCTCAGTTATTTACTTAAGAGTCCATTTTCTGCACTGAAATCAGAATTTGAAAATATTGCACCCTAAAGAATACAGTTCAAAACTTCGAATTATTATTATACTCACAGTATATATATATTACCAGTAGGTCAGAAAGATAGAAATATTGTCGGGCATTTTTTGATATGCCCTTTTAGAATTGAAAATAAATTTATGTACTATTTATGACGTTTTCGAGCATAAAGTAACCCAGCAATATTTGGAAAACAAATATTAGTCATTTGCCTTAAAAAAAATTTACCACGATAAATACTAAAAATATATATGATTTTAGAAATAAATTTTGCTAAATACAAAACAATTTAAATGTTTTTATTTTTTGGCGGGAAATTTTGTACATTGCACACACATACACAAGATGGTCCGAAAATTATAACATTGGATTCAAATACTAGTAATATTTCTTCTATGTTATACTTTACTTTTGAGAGAGTGAAATTCATCGAAATATTATTTTGGACTTTTTCAACTTTGTGAAAAGGAAATATTTAGTACATGCTTATGAGATTTTAACAAAGTTAATTAAGAATTCAAGATGGCAATATTCTTATCAGGTATTTTAGATTGTTAAGGAATCATGTGGAAGCTAAGAAGTACTTAAATCTCCTATATAATTTTAATGGAAATGAGATATATGATAAAAATAGAAGGTATGATGGTAAATACTACTATACTCTTTTCCCAGAGTTTATCCAACTAATTTAAAACTGAAAAGAACTAATGAAAAACATTTTTGGAAGAAAATATGTAGAGAGGGTTTCGATATATTTAATTACCAAAACATTTAATAAAATAATTTTTTTTTTAGATATATGTATATAGTTCATAAGTTTATTTGCTTAAATATTTGCTTAAAGCAAAAATTATGCTTACTGAATTTTTTTTTTAATTTAAACCTATTAAAAGAACCATAATAAAGTTCAAAAAGTTTATGGTTAATTTTTTTTTTAAATTAAATTATGTTACTCTTGAGGATCAATTTTTGTCATAATCCTTTAAATTTAATAATTAGGTATCAAAAGTTCAAGGACTTTTAAAATTCTAACTTATTTGTAGTTCTTTTTTCCTATTTGGTAAAAGATTTGAAAGCTAAACTAATTTAAAGACTATCATTTTTATCTCTGTAAAATTGCTTATCTTATAAGCAATTAAATTATTACAATATTGTTGTTCCTACCTTTAAGGACTAAACTTCCATAATTAGAACAATTCATTTGTCTAATTCGTTAAAGTAAGTTTTCTTTATATATAAGAAAATTTTAATTGTAATTTTACATTAAACCTATTTGAATGATGTACCATGAAATTTATTTTTTATAGATATCGGTTCAATAACAATAAATTGCAATCTTTCTTTATTAGATTCCCGAAATTAACAAACATGTTCCAATGAAGATTTATCATTTTTATAAAAATTTGGCTTATTAAACTATTTACCCATGCACACTCCCGAATTATATATTAGTTTGTTAATACTTGGCATTTGCATCATATTTCAGGACTATATCAAAAATTTCAGAAGCATGATTTAAGCTAATCGTTAGATGACAATATATAACATTTAGTAATTTTATTAGAGCTTTGAAAATGAAGGCCAGTTATGCAGGAAAATATTAAACTACGATGAAGGGGAAAAAGTTTATTTGAAAATTTACTTGATTAAACCATTTGACCAAATTTTTGCCGAAAGGAAATTATATTTATTTTTAATTTATAATAAAAATCTCCCTAAAACTAATAAATATATTTTTCATTATAACATTTGTCAACATCTATCAGTAAATCTTATAATAAATACTAAAATATATATATCGTACACAATTGCAAAATTCAAAACAAATTTTTTAAATTGCAAAAAGCATAAGCTCCTGTGATTGGACATTGATTATATAACAAAGAATTACAATCATCAGATATTTTTAACAAACAAATAATATAAATTTCCTAGAGGAAAAAGGCTAATCACAAAAATGAAATAATTACAAAAAGCAGGGTCGCTTATGAGGAAGTGAGACCCGCTATCTACATTGGAAACTTTCTGGTTAGTATCAGTATATTTGTAATAGTTGTTCTTATTTATAATTCATTGGCTAATATTTAGTGTCAATGAAGCATAGCCTGAGGTGATAAGCATGTTTATGGTTGTTTAGTGAATATCTTGTATGTGGATATAAAAAATTTAAATATATATTCACTAGAAGAGGGTGGAAACCATACCTCTTAGTATGACTACTATATAATACCTGAAAATATACAGGGATTAAAATGCTAAATATATTATATAATAATATAGTTATTAACATAGTAATCACAAGACAACTTTATATATAGAACGTAGAACAAGAATAACAAAACGAGTAATAACGTATTAAATTTAAGCACAAGATATATTAGGAGATAAATATTAATATAATAAGAAATTATCAGATATAAAGTCCACCGCCACGTTCTAGTGAAGTCTGCTTGGATGGTCTGAAGGGTTTGGTACTACCCAAGCTAGATGCGTCATACCGTTAAATCCTTTCCAGACTTTCAAGATTCCCATTTTAAAAAAATTTTCCAGTTTAAGAAATATATTAACATCACTAACGAACTGTTAAATCCTTGATAAACACGAGAAATTAAACAAGATTCCTTATGTCTGTTGCCCCAAAATAACTGAAGAATATGGAGGATTAATGCTAAATTTTCAGTGAAACGATAAGGCAATATGTATGAGAGGCATATCTAAAGGAATAAGACTATCTCGTACCATACTTTACATAAATAATATAACTATCTAATCCCTTCTAAGCTTATGAGAAATATTGAGATAACCAAATAGGATGTGAAAATTTATTTATGTAATTTATATATATGTTATACTACAATATATATATTAATATTACTAATATTATAATATATACAGAAATAATTATAAATATTATATAAAAATTATAAAATATACTATATCATGTATATAATAAATTATAAATATACACATAATATATATAAAGTTACATAGAATAATATATATATTTATATACTAAAATATATATCATTTTCCTTAGTTATTTGAATACTATTCATTCTCTATTTTTAAGAACAAATATAATATAAAACAAATAAAAAAATAAAAAATATCAAAAATATAATATAGCATAAAAACCAAATAAAACCAAAATAAAAAAATCTTAATAAAAAAAACAAAAATTGCTAAAAAATCTCCTCCTTCCATTACAAGAAAAATTCATCTGTAAATAAATAAACCTATCGCAAATTAAGAATATAGTCAAGCCTCCTTCTCTGCTATCATACCTCTTATGCATAATATCTTTGTAATGTCTATAAGATTATATAATATATTCCGAATCCAACTATCCGTACCTCATATCGTTTCCAAGTTTGACTATCCTACCGTTCTATATTCCGGAAACCTTTATAATAGTCCTATATTTCTTCCTCTTTTTGTGTAAATATTCAAATAATTAAAATTATATAAGATAATTAATATAATATTTATATATAATCAATATATATTATACAGCTACAGAAGAATTCAGCATAAGGGCCATATAACTACTATACCAATTGGGTCATCAGATAGTACTAGCGATAACTATGTATAGTTTAGATATTTGAGTGGTGTCACATTTGTTTATATTACAGAGTTTTGGTTTGGGATTGTGAATATCCCTCAATGTTACTCCCAAACTCTTTATAAATTTTCATTTAGACCCCAGTAATGCCAATTAATGTTATGTTTAATTACCGATACAAAAGACATTTCTAAATCAGCTACTCTGACAAACAGTTTATTCAGCATATACAGTATGGTTACACCGTTTTCATACCTTATATCCATTAAAATTGTGGATTAACGCATTAAGAAAAATACTTTCTCATAATAAAAAACAGATAACTTTTTGATCTCAGCTACAACAAAAACCTTTTATAACAGTCACATATAATCGCCTTCTAGCCTGATTTTGATGTGATAGAACTAGTAGATGACACGTAGCAAAACAGAAAACTTAAATCTTAAAGAGCCACCCCACGAATCTGGTTTCATTATAAAGTAGCTACAATATATTATATCTCCACCACAGCATGCGTCCTCGTTGTGACTCTTATTTTATAGTTATGCGTGGAAGATGGGAAGAATTCTGCACACAGCAACAACTGGTTCTCATACAAGTATTTCGTAATACGTTGTAACCTCACAAATATAATTTTTTCAATTATACACATTTCAACTCCAAACACAACTTAGATCCGTCATTAAATAGTATAATGGCATGTAAGCCAAACCAAAATTTAAATTAGATAAAAGAATCTTTTACGTAACCTTAAATAATATTTAATATCGGCCTAACTATAATTGCATCGAAAAAGAATAATGAAATGACGATTCTTGAGCGGTTAACCATACTCAGCTACCCCAGTAACACGTGTCTCTCTAATTTCCATCAGCATTACATATTCCTAAAACAAGATAAAGACCCCACCAATAACGCCTCAGCAGGTAACTGATTGTTTCTAAATATACTCCATACAATGTTGCCACAATTCACACGCGCATTTTCTAAGCCACAACGCACACACAAAGTTTTTATCTCAAGATTAGGCGTTATTTGACCGACACCTCCATTTTACACAAATCAACTATAACTAAGAAAAGCAATATGAAGAAAAATAGCTACAAGCCTTAATTATACTATATATAGTATACTCCACCCTTCCACCCATGCCCCCCCCTCAGCCCACCTGATTATGTCCCCAGACCTATCACCCCCTAATTCAATATAATAATCTGATACTAGCCTGAGGACTTCAACAACCACATCACCCCTGGCAATTGGCTCAACACACAGCCACACCAAATGGTGATATACTCATAGACAACTTACACACACTCACCATCCTCAACATCGGAAACCAACCCACTCAACAACCATTCCAACATAATTGGAACCCCACCTCCCTTGACCACCTCCCTTGACATTTCCTTCTGTTCACTCCAAATTTAGGTTATCCTAACATGGCAGACTAGTCACACTCTATCCCCTGATCACATTCCAATATAATTAGCAATTATCAAACACACACTACAGACATCCTTTAGAAGAACGTACACTTACTATATGAAAGCCACACTCATATGATTCCCCCTGAATTTTATGAACAAGAACTGCGATAAATTTCCAACTGCTAACTTTACATCTCTGGCCCCAGCACTTCAAATCAGAACCATGTGTAAAAGCATCCAAAAGATACCACTCCAAAGTTGCCTCTCACCGTCAATCCCAACTGTAACCAGAAAATAATACCATAATAAAACAAAGAACTTCCCTCCAACCAAATAGACAACAACCAGTTCAACCAGTTCAAGACCAAATCATAGATCTCAATGACAATTAATAAAATAATGAACTTGAACAAGAATAAAACTGCCGTAAAACCAACACACAAAAATATTCCGAACAATAACAAAAATCCACACCTTCTCGCACATCATTCCACCAACCCCAGAAACCATGCTGGTAAACAAACAATAAGAATCCGTCCTGCCCTCAAAAATCATTCAGTCTTATAATGTCACAACTCTAAAAATCAGCCACCAACCTGAACCAATATCCACTCAACAAATTAACAACCAAATGATTAAAAAAACGCCAAGAAGTCCTTCCATTCACTCCACTTCAGGCACTCAACACCATCAAAAAAAACAAAAAAAACTCGCAAGCAGAAGGTCCATGCAAAATACAGAAAACATCATACAAAATACAAAAATACAAAATACAAAAACAGAAATAAACATCAATGACAAGAAAATAATAGCAAATTTTGTATCAGGTTGTACAGGTAGAGTAATACAAGGATGCCACACCATATAATTGATTCCCCCAGGGTACCATCCTATCACCAGGCTATATAATTGATTCCCCAAGGGTACCATCCTATCACCAGGCTATATAATTGATTCCCCCAGGGTACCATCCTATCACCAGGCTATATAATTGAGTCCCCTCAGGGTACCATCCTATCACCAGGCTATATAATTGATTCCCCCAGGGTACCATCCTATCACCAGGCTATATAATTGAGTCCCCCAGGGTACCATCCTATCACCAGGCTATATAATTGATTCCCCCAGGGTACCATCCTATCACAAACAATCTTAATTATTTTATGCATTATCTATCACAACCCACATCTCCCTTCCCCTTATAAAAATCAATAGTTATGCTGATGGCCTAACAATCACAGCCCAAAGTTCCTCTATAAATACAGCAATATATAAGCAGATTGGAACATGGATGGCAACAAACAGAATTTCCACCTTTTCCCAAAAGTCCTCTACCCATCCAACAGTTTCCTTTCAAACAAAGCTTTCTCTTGATAAACAACCCACCACCTTTGGCTTAACTTTCGATTCAGACATGACATTCACCTTTCCCCAAAAGTCCTCTACCCATCCAACAGTTTCCTTTCAAACAAAGCTTCCTCTTGATAAACAACCCACCACCTTTGGCTTAACTTTCGATTCAGACATGACATTCAACCCCCCCACCCCCCCACCTCCAGAGTCACACCCAAATTGAATACAATGAAAACACTTAACTGGAACAAATTTTGAGCAACATGGAGATCCCTCTCAGACAATAGTGTACAGACAATACCTCACCCAACTTTGAATTATGCACCCCACCTGGCTCCCACCATTATCACAAACCAACCATCCAAAAACGAATCAACACGTTTTCTCTCTCGTCTCGTCTCTCCTCTTCTCTCTCTCTCTCTCCGATCTCTCTCTCTCTCTCGTCTCTCTCTCTCTCTCTATCTCGTCTCTCTCTCTCTCTTCTCTCTCTCTCTCTCTCTCACCTCTCTCCTTCTCCTCCTCTTCCTCCTTCTCGTCTCTCTCGTCTTCCTCTCTCTCTCTCTCTTCTCTCCTCTTCTCCCTCTCTCTTAATCTTCGCATCTCTCTCGTCCAGTTCAGTCTCTCCCTTTATCTCTCTCTCTCTTCTCGTCCTCTCTCTCTCTCTCTCCTCTCTCGTCTCTCTCTCTCTCCTCTCTCTCGTCTCTCTCTCACTCTCTCTCTCCTCTCTCTCCTCTCCGTTCTCATCCTCCTCGGTCTCTCTCTCTTCCTTTCTCATTCTCTTCTCTGTCTCCTCATCTCTCTCTCTCTCTCTCTCTCTCTCTCTCTCTCTCTCTCCCCTATCTCATCTCACTCCTCTCTCCTCTATCCGTCCATCCTCTCCTCTTCTCTTCTCTTCCTCTCTCCTTTCCTTCTCTCTCATCTCCGTCCTCGACTCCTTCTCTCAGAGCTCATCGCTCTCTCTTCTCGTTCTCTCTCTCTCCCTCTCTCTTCCTCCTCTCCCTTCTCTCTCTCCTCCTCTTTCTCCTCTCTCTCTCTCTGTCTCCTCTCTCTCTCTTCATCTCTCTCTCTCTCTCCTCTCTTCCTCTCTCTTCTCTCTCCTCTCTCTCTCTCTCTCTCTCTCTCTCTATCTCTCTCTCTCTCTTCCTCTCTCTCTCTCTCTTCTCTCTGCTCTCCTCTCTCCTCTCTCTCTCTCTCTCTCTCTCTCTCTCCTCCTTTCTCTCTGATCTCTCTCTCTCTCTCTCGTCTCGTCTCCTCTTCTCTCTCTCTCTCTCTCTCTCTCCCTCTTCTCTCTCTCTCTCTCTGTTCTCCTCTCTTCTCTCTCTCTCTCTTCTCTGCTTCTCGCCTCTCTCCTCTCTCCTCTCTCTCAAGCATAAAGCAATCCTTGTTTTTTGTTTCAAGATCCCTTTCTGGCCTGTTCTGTAGATTGAGCAAAAACTTCGCTTTAAGAGGAAGAACATTAAAAAATGAAGAATTAGATGTAAAGACAACCTATAAAGTCAGAGTTGAGAGAACCTGAGAAGGAATCCATGTTAGGCGAACAACTGGTTACCAATGTCATTACAAATAGAAAAGTCTGACGGTAACGATTGAGAAAATCCTTGGTGCTCAAATTTAAAGGTATATTGAGTTCATTTGTTTTATTTTACAGGTATATTGATTCATATTTGTTTATTAATTTTAAACTCAATATCAGGTGTTATTACGGATTGAAAAACTCTAACTATCTTGGCAGTGAACTTGATGATATGGAAAAGATTCTGTAATGTTATTATTATTATATTAGAGTTCAGTTAATAGGAAATTTGAGTTTCGTGTTACAGAGGTTATTGACTTGATTCCTTATAATACAGTATTATATTATTAAATTATTATTTTTGCATTAATATATTATTATTATGCTGATTATTTATTTTAATAATTATTATTATGAATGTAATAAAAGTATTCTGTGTTGTTTTTCTGAAAAAGATGCTGGAAATTATCATAAGCGAGGAAAAAAAATACTAAAAGGTGCATACGTAGAGAAAGAAGAGGTAGAATGAAACAGCATTTGGAAGGAGTTATCTGAATGGGGACTTCCAAAGGGAAATGGAACGCAGTGCTCGGCTTCTGGAGAGGAAGCTCGAAAAGGTTAAGATGAGAATAAGGGGAACCTGCTTAAAATAATGAATAGGGATTGTGTTTTGTAACTGATGAAATAGATCGTGAGGGGAGTGTGGATAAAGAACATTCGAAAATCTGCATAATATTGCAGTAATGAAGAGGGGGATAGTGAATGTGTGTGGGTTTGATGGTGCGAGAAGGAATGGTATTTGGGGGATAGTGGCAGCGTCGTATCAGTTGATTAACCGAAAAGGAGTTTGAAGCCCGGCAATGTAATAGGTGGAAGGATACGGCTACAGAAAGATGCCTGTAGAACCAACGGATAAGTGTATAATCCGCACGGAGGATAACGAATGGTAAATTCTGCAGGTATAGATTGAAATTACTGGTGAAATGATCAAGAACGGAGGCGAGAATGGTGATTGAGTTTGGGAGATATCTAAGTGTGGGCCAGAGTTGCTTAGACGAGTTAAAGTAAACAGCGTGAGAGAGTTTTAGTCGCGAGTAGGTGGGTATTCAGAGTCCCGAGAGATTGGAGGAGAGCAGTGGTCGAATAGTACCGTTCCGTCCTCTTCTTAATATAAGGGTATAAGGAGATAAGCTATAAGGGTAAAGGAGATAGGGGACTGTAGAAATATAGGGGAATGTAGCTTTATAGAGTATTGTAAGGGAAGATAATACTTGGTGTTTGGTCGAAGAGTGTCGTCGAGTGACTGAGGAACTGTTTGGTGAAACAAGGTGGTTTAGGAGTGGTAGAGGATGTGCTGGATCAAATTTTTTACATTGGAACAAATGATTCGAGAAAATGAGGGAGAAGAAAAATAGATTGTATTAGGTTTTATGGAATTTGCCAACAGGCGTATGATAGAGGTATGAGGAACTTATTAAGTATATGGTGAAAGTGAATCGGGAGGCAAGTCTTCGCTATGTGCGACGGCGAGACACACTGGTCAGTGGAGATAAATGCGTGTTTGGTGGTAGGGCTTTTCTGAATGGAATCAAAAGTAATGTATGACGATAGTGAGGCGTGTGTAAGAATAATGGTGTCAAAGGTGATTGGTTTAGTATTATAGCGGAGTGAGGGCAGGGTTTGTGTCTCAGCTGACCGGAGTGTCAAAGCTTGCTGCGGATCGTAAAAAGTTGACTAGTAGTATAGTGTCCATGGCATGTGGGTTCGACGATGCTTTAATTATCAATATTGAGCAGAGAAGTGCCTGTATCAATAGGGAACGGATGTAAGAGTTGAGGACGGAATCAAGGACTGGGTGTACTTAGACACCAAGTAGACGGTATTGGTAACTGTGGATGAGATGCGCGCGCGCATGGAAGTTGGCAGAAATGGTGTTTGAATGATGTAGAATTGGAAGAAGGTGGAGGGTGCCTTACCTATTAATGCCGGGGATGATTTGGATTTGTCGAGATACGCTTGTGGGAGCTGGGAGATCTGAAGAGAAGTTGAGGTAGGATTGGGTAAGAGATTTGGGCAGGGGCTGGTAGGCGGGGAGCATAAGAGGCAGGCGTTTGAAATAAACGTAGATAACGTAAGGTTATGGTTGTGAGTGAAGGTACAGTCCTCAGTGTGAAGTTTATGTTAGATGGTGCGCAGCTGGATCAAGTGTCTGGTTTAGATAATTTAAGGGTATAGTGTTTGGAGAGAAAGCCGGAAGAAGTCGCATGATGCAGAGGTGTTGTAGGAAAGTCGGGGCACTCGCACATCTTCGACGGCGTAGAGCAAGGGGATTGGCTAGACGCTTGTTGGTGGGCAATTGACTCCGTTTGGTGAATGTAAAGGGACCTAAGTCTTGAGTGCGCTAGGGTCTTACATGAGGGTATGATGTGTTACCCGTGTTATGTTAATGTATAGTTGTGACTATGGTCTGGAATAAGAAGTAAGATCTAAAGTTCAATGTGTTCAGTAGCAGTGGCAACAGTAGACACAATTCGTGATAGCAGCTAGGTGCGAAGAAATTGATAAATCGAGGGAATGAAACGGCATTAGAGAGTTTGTGGTGGAGATAAGGGGTAAAACGAGAGAATAATGAAAGTATGTTGAGATGGTTTTGGTCATGTAGGAACATATGAAAATGATGGATGATAGTGGTTGGTAAGCGGATGTATAGAGTGGCGAGGGAGTGTGTGTTGGAATCCGACCGGCTGGGAGACCGAGAAAAGGAATGAATGCAGTAAACGAATGTCAATGGAGAGAAATGTGAGTTTTGGCAAGAGGGCGAGAATTAAAGGTGCGATAAAGGAGTTGAATGGCCGGGGTTTTGTTTATGGGGGGCATGGTGTGACCCCCACTGGTCAAGGGATGAACCCTTACAATTATTGACAGATTTACAATATTGAGTGTCCGTCGCTGGTGCATGAGCTCTACGGGTTGGATTTTTGTTTGTTGACGAGGAGTTTCAATAATTTAATGGTACAGAGGGGCGGTAAGGGTGGGCTTTCCATTAATACTTTGATGTATATTCTTTCTACTATTCTTTTTTCCTTTTCCGATGCCGACGTAGCACCTTACGACGTTACCACCCCCAGTCTTTTTGGGAAAAGAGGTAGATAAAGAAGAAAAGAATGATTATTATTATTATATTATATAGAAGGGAGAGTACAGTATAGAGGGGAAGAGTATCACGCAATACTCGAGAAAGCGATGAAATTTACACCCCATTTTTAATTAAAATCTGGTCGTGGGCGATTACCCGTCGCACTAGGTATTCTAGTGCGTCTTTTCTTTTGCGTTCATATTCTTTAACACTCACACTCTTCCTCCAGGCAACATATTACTTGATGAAGAGCAAGCATACCAGTCACACGGCATTTTATTATCCCATTATGATATCTACATGATTAAAGTAAGTACACACCTCTCACTTTCCTCTCTGAAGATAACCACCTTAACAGACATCCCTACACTATTATTCGTCTCCCCCCTGTGTGCGGGGGAGAAGAATTGCCCCACATTCGTTGTCCTGCCGTGTCGTCGAGTCACAAGGGAAGCAGTGTAGTATCATCGATTTAATTCACTACTTATATTAGTAGCATTTGGCTAGGAATGCTGATGCATGGCCTCGGAGTGGTCGTGATCCGCCGTAAATACGACCTCTAAATCTTCGTCGGCGAAATTGTACATGAATCGTATTACTACTCCGAATGTCAGAAGGAATAAATGTTGCCTGGCAACGAGAATTGGATCTCGTTAATCCTTTGTTTCTACATAAGGGGCAAATTTTGTGAGGTGGTAGGCTGTCTCGGCTGGTAAGTTGGACTTTGCGACAATAAGATGAAAGGAAAACGGGTTGAATTTTAAGTAAGGTGTGGTGTGAAATGTGTAACGTGCTGGTTGTGAAAAAGAGAATGAGAGAAGAGGGGAGAAGGAGGTTGCAATTTTTGACGTGACGTGACCTGGTGGTACAAGTAAAGAAAAAGTAGAAACAAGTTGCCGATCGACCCGCCAAAAGCTATGGTAGATTTGTGTGTGTGAGTTACTAGAAATTCTAATGGTTAAATTTAAGTTGAAAAGGTCAAGGTAATGTGTGTTGTGACGTGATGGTCCATTCTGAGGCAATGTTAGAAGTAAACGATTAGTGCAACAGGCATTATATATGAGGTAGTTATAGTTTCTTTCAGATTGATAAGTGGTTGGGGACCCTGAATGGTTGGATGGGATTCAAAAAGGATGTATTAACAGGCTGGTTTTGGGGTGGCGGGAGATAATTAACATGGTAGGAAGGTGATTGATTCCTTTCTGTGAAGAGAGAGGTATGTCTGTGTAAGTAATACACGCAGTTTTTCCTTTTAAAAACAGCAGATACTAACCAAAAAGTATGCTAGAGTTGTTGTAGGTAGAGGATGGTATCGAAGTGAAAAGTATGGATTTGATTTTGTGTTTGGTGAAGAAGGAAGATGTTGAAGTAGTGTTGGATGTTAACTTATCAGTGAGGGGTTTCGAGGGAAATGGGATTCTTCTTCAGTTATTATCTATAAGGGGGTGCTACATTGGCATAATGGGTCTACCTCGATGCTAGTAATGGGAAGTCTATGTTCATATGTAAGATATTTAAGTTATAGGGGGCTTGGATGAGAGGAAGGTGATACGAAAGGAAGGTAAAATCGAAGGACGAGGGTAAAATTAAGAGTGAGAATTAGTGAGGGAGCAAGACAATAAGGTAATAGTGTAGAGCAGCTGTAGTAAATCGGCTTTGTGGAAGATGTGAAACAAGTTGATACTGGGAACAAAATCTGGGGGGCAAAAATGGAGGGAAGGAAGCCATTGGTTTAGTAGTGCAAAGGGAGTGCTGTCGGATGTGCTTCAAATAGGGGAAGTAAGGAATGTTAACAGCGAATGGTGGAAATGAAGAGGTGATGGTGGTTTAAAGGTAAAAAAGAAGCGTGGTTGTAATGTAACCTCAAGCAAAATTGATGAAAATTTCAAAAGAAGAAGTGACTCTATAATATAGGAGAAAAAGAAATAACTAAAAGGTGCACTCGGTAGAGAAAACCCCAAGAGGTAATGAACATGTTGGGAAAGGGGATAAATTGAGGCCATACATAGGGAAAAGGAAGCTCTTCTGGAAGGAAGCGCTGAAAGGTTAAGAATGAGAGAATAAGGGGAATCTGCGCTTAGAATAATGAATTAGGGATGGTGCTTTTTGTAACTGATGAAATTGCGGTGTGAGAGGAGTGTGGAAAGAATACTTCGAAATTCTGGCCAATAATTACAGTAATGAAGAGAGGTGATAGTGAATGTGTTTGGGTTGTGATGGTGCAAGAGAATAGGTCTTTTGGGATTGGGATGAAGGTTATTAGTTAAGGAGGAGGGTTAATGGGTAAGAGTGAACAAGATTGAACTGGTAGAATCTGGGCAGGTGATAAGAATGTGAATTAA
>JABUQX010133803.1:0-20853 GCA_015478945.1 Trachelipus rathkii
AAAAGAGATACATTCACTTGCGCCAGGACGAACATTGAAACAGCGTCAACCTTTAGACATACAGGAGTGCTCTACCATCCGATCGCCTCCCAAAAAAATAAGGAACTCGGAGTTTCAAATATCCGCTTCGACTCGAGGCGTGAAACTCGATACAATCCGACAGGTGGTTGGAAAACCCTCTGGGGTTGCACGGGCATCTTCAGGGGTGCTCAGATTACAGGATAATCCGACCAATTCAACGAACCACCGGCCATGCGCACAAAGAATACTGGGCCACAAATTGCAATAAGAAAGACGAAAAAATTCACTCGGCCAGGACTCAGAACCACGACAACACCTCGCCGGTCAGAACAATGTAGCAGTAGCTCTGCCACAGTCCGATCCGCCTCCCCCTAAAAAGGCTCTCGGAATTCAAATCTCCGCTTCGATACACGCTGAAAACCGATACCTATTAAAGAATCCACAGAAGGTGTTGAACCCTTCTGGGCTACACGCATTCTCAGCGGTGCCATGGTTAGCAGAGTACTGAGCCAACAGTCAAGGGATCGGCGACCAGCCGCACAACGATGGCCTTGACGAAACAACTTGCGAATAATAAGACGAAAAAAATTTCACTCGCCCAGACTCGAACCATCGACAACCAGGCGTCGCCCGTAGAACAAGTACATAGTCTACACCTCAGCCGACCGCCTCCCCAAAAGGAAAGGCATCGACACATTCAAGTCACCTACTCGAACACATGCTGAAACCCTCTGACTATTAAATCAAAAGTTCTTTTAACCATAATATAATAATAAATAATATAAATATAATAATTATAAATAAAATAATATAATATATTTAAAAAATAATATATTATATATTATATAATAGAAAAAACTAAAAAAAATATAAATATTAGAAAAAGTTTTTCCTATTTCAAACCAAAAAAAATGGCAAAAAATTCCAAAATTTATTGCCGTTTTACATTACATATGCTTCCAACATGAAGAAAGTAAAAAAATTCATTAAAAAAAACGAACAATTTTTTGCTCCAAATTGGTACAGCTCACTATAACGAAAACAAACGACGTTTATAATCAAATGTTTTGTAGAATAAGGTGGTGTCAACCGGTTTACTATTCCTGTCAAAAATTTTGAAAACCTTTCAAAGTAAAAAAAACATTTAAAAACAAATTTAATCTTAAGTGTCTAAATAAAATTATTTAAATATTTTTTGTTCTTTGTTTTTTTGTTTTTAGTATTTTAGTGCAAAAACAATTGAAAATATCTGAATGAATTGAAAGATATGCTAGTTTTTGTTTGGATATGCAAAAAATAAAAATCCTCTCTTCACCCCAAAACTATTTTAGAGATTGGCTACAGTTTTTGTTTAATTTTTGGTCATAAACATTTACCAGATATTATTAAGTTTTGTTCCATCAAAAAACGACATTGACTTTAAGTCTGGTTGGAATAGTTGAGGTTTGCAAGAATTCTCGTCCCTTAACTCGTCATTTGTTTTAGAGCATCGAATTCCTCATGTCCCTCTTTCTGGATCAGCAGATGAGTGCGGTCTTTCAAGTTTCACTGATGTAATTTAAACTCCTGAAACAATAACTACACGATTGTTTATACATATCTATGTATATGTTATATCTAATATATTTGATCTCACGTGTTTATGGTCTCAACTTGCCTACCCTGATGGGCGGCTATTTGTCTTCCTTCCTGTCAATCGCCCGTGGTTCGGGGTGCCTATATAACCGACAAATCCTATTCATTAGGATCGCACCGTACAAACTCTATCCAATTCCAGTGTC
Organism: Trachelipus rathkii; assembly: GCA_015478945.1. NCBI lineage: Eukaryota > Metazoa > Arthropoda > Malacostraca > Isopoda > Trachelipodidae > Trachelipus > Trachelipus rathkii. Next base: position 1,803 of record JABUQX010133803.1, read on the forward strand.
GATGGACTTACCTACTTTTTCAAGTCATCTTCAAATTGCTCATCATTAACTTCCAAGTATCGCCTTGCTTAAATAGTCCAGTCTATTCACTGAAATTGATATAACTTAAAGTTAATTGATAGAAGTAGAATAGAACTATTGAAATTCAATTTCCTAAAAAGCCGAACTTCGCAAATCTCCCTCTGACTAAAATACGATTAACTTTCCATCTCTCTATGGTCTCCCGCTCCCGCTTACAATAAAAACATACTCGCCCAAACCTATCATCAATAAAAAAAAATTGAGTTTTTAGACGCGAAAATTCTATCTCCTCCCCAGTTGCTCCAATATAGCATAGGTTCATCCGCTTCATGGATCACATGCGCCTCATGATGCCGTATTGGGGAAAGTCTGGCGTCACCAGACGTTTGAAATTTGAAACTCTACCGTCCACTTGAATACGATCTAGAGACTGTCTCTTCCCCAGATGGTTCTCTGTGGGCCCTCACCATCCACCCTATCCTATTGGACTTTCTTCCATTCTTTTGTTTCCTGGGATTAACCTCCTTTATTAAAGCCTCGTCTGGTTCATCTGCAAAATTTGGGATGTGGTGAGACTATATGGCTTCTTTTACCGCTAATAGAGTTTACTGCCCCTCGTAAAGGGACCTCGGTCGAGCCGTGAGACGAGCTAATATATATATTAATAGTAATAATATATATATATAAATAATAATAATATAATAATATATATATATATAATATATATATATAATATAAAATCACTGGAACATTCAAACGTCCAATAACGTTCAATCCCCGCATCTTCGTCCGTCCGACTGGGGATTATATAAGCTTGTGACATTCACGTTGCAGTGTGATCTAAACGATCATATTTCCGAAGTTTAATGATAGTAAAAGTTGATCAAGGTCGTGTTAGAGTTCTACCCAGATTACCAGAGGTGTTTGGAAATAAAATATTCGTTAAGTAACAAAGTAATTTTAACGTACAGAGCAACAATCTAGATCATGCTCCCCATCTACCCTCAATAATTTTTTTTCGAGTGACCGCTCACTCTGGACCCGCAGCAGCGAAATTCGAGCAAAGTGTTTATACACTGGTGTGTGCCCCTTTAGCTCTCAACCATGTGTTAAAGTTTGTTTATTTGGGAATATCATTACTAAGAGAATTACGAAGCAAATTGGATGTGAAAACTGTGGTTAGATTCGGTCCCCCGATTGGTGCATTACATTATAAAAATTAATTAAAAAATTAAAAACCAATTAATTTTCGTAGGGTATACGACATAGTTATTAGAAGGAATTGATAAAAGAACCGGAAGATTATTGCATAGGGTACACTTTATAGAGATCGATGAAAGTTGAAAAGAATGTTTTAGTATTAAATTAAGAGAAAGGAAAGTGAGTTATTTAAAGTAGAGTAAAGGGAGACTGAGTCAAGTTAAATCCCTTATAACTTATCTTTATGCAAGCGTTTAAGGGTAGATAATTTAGAAATGAGGATAAATGTTCCTACATGAGTCATTGGAAAGTGAGAAAATGAGAGTTCTTTATGCTAAATGTGATCACATAAGGTAGAAGAGCTATTTAGAAAAAGGGGTGTTTAGAACAGGTATATTTTAACTTCCTTATTTATAGTATTTAGGCAAGGCCTATTAGAAAAGTATGTTAAACATTTACTAATACATAAATATATAAATATAATAATATTATATATATATATATATAATAATATAAAATAAATATATAAATAATATAATATATAAAATATATATAATATTATAATATATAAATATAAATTATTAAATAAATATATATAATATATATATTATATATTATATATATTATATAAATAATAAATATTTAAATATATATAATATATATATTAATATATATAATTATAAGTATATATATATAAATATATATATATCTATGACAATAATATGAGAAGTAAAAACCATTTAATAGAATCAATATCATCAAATAGCTTACACAAATTGATACGGACGCTTATAATAATTTTCTAGAACAATAACTAAATTACATAAATAAATTCTATCACAGCTAAATAAGTTACTGCCTTCAATCATTTTCTTTTTGCAGTAACAGACAAAAACTCCAGAATTGGATTTAAAAATATTTACGACTTATAACGTAAGAAAAATTGTAATTTAAAAAAATGATGGGGAAAAAATTACGATGTATGATTATGTATAGCTAAAAAATCAACGAACGTGAAAGGGCACGGAATATTTTCAGGAAGGTAACTAAAAACTATCTATAATTAATAATATTATAATTATATATATATATAATATATAAATAGAATATATATATAGTATAATGATATCTATATATATATATAGTATATATATATATAAGAAAGTATATAATATAATATCTAAAATATTATATATAATATAATCTCCTTCACGTTGCTAACCCTTTTCAGAAGAAATCACGGGGACACAGGACATCCAAGCTATAAGGCTGGCTATCCCAGCATCGCCACCAAGTGGGCAGCGCAGTTTTAATTCTTCCCGGAAGATTAAAACTCAACGCTTGCGAGGATTGAAGCAGCCGTCGAATCGCAACGACAATGCGGCGATCAACCTCACTCGCAATCGAGGTATCAGATATCATATAATAATAATAAATAAAATATTAATATAATATATAATAAAATAAATTCTTATATAATATATAATAATAATATAAATAATATAATAAATATATATATATATATTAATATATATAGAAGATAATATAATAATATATATATTATTAATATAGTGCAAAAAGTAAAATAACACAATCTTTGTTGCTCGAAATTGAAAAATGTAGGTTCGTTCACAGATCTTTCTTACATCTATTCACGAGAACAAATTAATAATATATATTATATAATAATATAATATATAATAAATATTAATATAATATATAAATATATATATATATAATAATAAGATGAAAGAATGAAAAATAGTCAAAAGAAGTGTATCAGCTAATACACTTTGTCATTTGAATGTAATCAAAATTCAGCAGGACCAACCAAATGATAATATTTTTAGTAAAGTTGATTAATTACGCGAAATTAAGTAAATTAACATTTAAATATTATTTTTATCTTTTATAGGAAATAAAATCTGTTTTTATAAAATTATTTATTATTAATTATATTCAGAGTATTATTATTATATATTTATTTTATTTTATAATATTATTGTTGATTTTATTTTATACTATTTTATTTTAATTTATTGTCTTTTTATTTGGATTTTTATTTTATTTAGAACAATTACAAAGAATAGTTTTATTTATTTTATTTTATTTATCTTATTTTATTTCTATTCATTCTTCAAGTTCATTTGTCATTTCATAATTTCATTTCATTCAATTTCATTTCTTTTCTTCATATTTCATATTCCATTCATGCAGTTATATTTATATTGCATTGCATTTTTTAATTTCCATTTTATTTATTTTCCTTTATTTAATTTATAATATAAGATGGTTATTGGGATTTTTAGTATATTTTATAATTTTCGCTTAGTTAATGTATTGTTCCTCTCCTTTATTTCGTAAACGTTCTTTTTCTTTCATTTCATTTCAGTAAACCTTAAATGAGGTTCATATTCATTTAAATTTAATTGCATTTTCATTTTTATTATTATAGTAGTTATTATATATTATAATGATATACCTAATAAAGAGATATTATAATATATTATTTATTATTATCATTATAATTATTATTACATTATTATCCTTACTATTAAATATATTATATTATATTATATATATATATAAATACTATGAATTATAATTGCCCGCTATATTCGATATGAATTATAGTAATTAGATATGATATATATAGATAGTAAATTATTAATTATTAGTAGGATTTATATAGTTTTATAGAAGTATTATAAGTATTAAAATTAATATTATATATTTATAATTATTAAAAAAATTATAGATTAATATATTATTACACGAAGAGTTATAAATATATATTAATTAGTGAAAATTTTTTCTCTGAATAGTCATTACTTTGTTAAGACTTTTAATGACTATTAGGATTTGTATCAAATATAGTATTAGTATTATATTAGTAGTAGTATTATAATTATATATATTATATATTAGGATTAATATATCTATTATAATATTATTATTAATATATATATATATAGATTATATGATATTATAATTATATATTATATACCATGCTATGTATATGAATCCTGGAAACCTGGAATACAATGGAAGTCAGGAACCTGGAAGTGCAATGGTTTCCAGGAACTGGAAACTGGAAACTGAAAGAAAAAATAAGAAATTACAAAAAAAAAATACAAATTCAAAACAAAAAAGTAAAATTAAAAAATGAAAAAAATAAATATGAAATTATAAAGCATAAGTTCGCAATAACGATAATGTTTTCACCCTCCATCACCGCCCGATGCCTCCAACACCCCTTTCGCACGCTCACCTCCCCCGCACCGCACGCACCGATTACCGCCACGCTACGTCCACCTAAATACTGAGTTCCAAAACGGGAAGTGCGTAGAAGGTGAAATTCATAATGATAGCAAGAAGTAGAAACACCCGGAGCATAAAGAAGAAGGAGAAAGGAAGGAGAACGAGAAAGGTGGAAGAATGGGTTTGAACCGCCCGGAGTGGGTCCTAACTGAAAAAAAATTCAATGCACGAGGCCATAAGAAAAAGAAAAGAGAAGGAGAAGAAGGAGAAGGCAGGAAGGAAAGGATGAAAAGGAGACGAGAAGAAGACGACATTTCAATTCAAAATCGTCGTTTCTTTTTCATAATCGTTCAACCTCAAATTATACGTTGCCCTATTTTATTTTATCGTCATTGATTCATGTTATAAGTTCATTCTTATTGTTAATTTGTTTTCAATAAATTTTTAAATAGTTGTAAAAAATTTGTTAAAGCAATCAACACAAAATATAGTTCCATTATTTAACTGTCATTTAAATTATCATTGTCATCTTTATGTTTTAATTTTTCAATAAATTTTTAATTACTTTTAATTGAAAAACTATTTTGTTTTTACAAAAAATTTATTCTTTTATTTTATAACATGACATAAAAATATTTACATACCTAAAGCAGTAATCTAAATCAATAAATCAGTAAATCAGTAATCAAAAGCAGTAACATAGGTAATCAACCCAACCCCCCGCCCACCTCATATCTATTGATCATTACTATTGAACTATTATTGATCCATGTAACTTATTTACAAAAACTTTATTTATATGTTTGGATAAAACATGGGTTTACTAAAAAAAAGTCTTTTCATGTTACACTTAAAAAAATGTGCATTTTACATACCTTAAAAACTAAAAAAGTCATAAATCAGTTAATCAAACACCCACCCGTCACCCCTACCCATCCATGACTAGGACTATGAGCATGGATCAAGTCACTATTTGTACAACATAACACACTAAAACTTAGTATGTTTTTCCTTAACATTGTTTAACTAAAAAATATTCTTCATGTTTATAACTTAAAATTTGCATCTTACATCCTTTAAAGCAGTAAATCATAAATCAGTAAGCAACCTGCCCTCCACCTCCAACGACTAATGACCTATTACTATTGATCTATGATCTATTGATCTATGATCTATTGAATCATTGATCTATTGATTCAATCAAATGTTTTACTAATTGTCATGTTTTACATACTAAAGCAGTAAATCAGTAAATCATTACTGAACAGCCACAGTCGCCCTCCTACCGCTTCCATGACTATTGACTCTTGTCTAATGATCTATGATCATGGATTCAAGCAATTTGGATAACATAACGATAAAAAATCTTTGGCTGTACGGTTGTCGAACCCCAATGTCGTTTTGTGCATGTGCAGTGTTGCCAGTTGTAGATGTGTGGTTGAAATGTTTGTGTTGTTGTGTGCTGGCGTGTAATGTAAGTTGTGTTTGGTTTGTTGTTGTTGTGGTTGTGTTTGTGGGTGTGGGTGGTGGTGTTCGTAATGTTGTTGTTGGTTGTTGTTGTGTTGTGTGTTGGTTGTTGTTGTTGTAAGCTATTCAAACGTTCAAGTTAAATGAAAATATACAACACTTTTCAAACATATCTCTAAAATGGTAACTAAAATTAGAAATTGAACTTACCAGCAGAACTCAACATAGCAATCTCAATCTTACTATACACAACCGCACAAAAATATTATTAAGTAATTAGTAACATATAAATAAGATATATATATATAATTATTATATATAATATTATTATGATTATTATATTATATAATATTATTGAATATAGAATATACCACAATAGAGCCACCACAGCTAAACGCGGCTGATCACTTGCCTGCAGGCCACGACTAGAAAATTGGTTGGTAAAGTTGTCCGCTTACCCGACACACCTATCATTACTAACGTTACGTTCAAGGATAGCCAATCAAGAACTGTATGGCCATGCCTCACGGTCACATAAATTCAAGGAAGACTCATTAATCTTAAATCTTTGACATGTGAAGTAACTGAGATTAGTACTTACCCGACATCTTGACACATGAGAAACGACGAATTATTACTTTCTCACAATACTTTGACACATGAGAAGGTAACGAGATTACTACCTAAGTAAAAATACACCACCACCTTCACACCATCCAATCTATCTACTGTACACAATAACTTTAAACTCACCGAAGGTAATAATTATACTTGTCCCCTTTGCCTTCTTAACAATGTGTAATCTTAATACAGGAGTTGAATTATTATTATATTTAATATATATTATATTATATATTATAACTATTATCAATGTTAATTTATATATTAAATATGTAGTATATTATATTTATAAACTAATAGTAGGTATAATGAACAAACAAACCCTAACATACCAAACCACCATTACACAACACACACCCTCACACACACACACACACACACTTACATCGAACACTCTCAATCTTAACAGAAATATTTTTAAGCATTCCTTTGTAGATTTCCGCGCCCTTAGAAATAACACCCGAACAGAAAAGATTAGCTAGAGCCACTGCAAAAAGATGTAATACTCGAATTTAAAAACAAGACGGTATTTGGCACAGCGCATAACAGATCGATTGAACAACCACTTGTAATACGATTGGGTGCCGCAGTTAATAATAATCGACGAGCTCTCGAAGCCCATCTAATCAAGAGCTCTGATGCGAACAACAGTAAGGCACATTCGTAAGACTGTAAAGATCATTCATCCAATTTTTATATCTACGCACATGAGATTTTCAAAAATCAATACTACCGAGAAGTAAAGCTGTTTTTCCTTACAATATATACCTAGAATATATATAAACAATAAAATATAAATATATATATATATAAAAATATATATCGTATATATAATAATACGTCCAGTAAACATGAGATGTAGCACATCGACCAATAAAATAACGTAAGGGTAATAAGGCATATAATTAACAATGGAGGGTCAATAATTTATACATATGTCTTAAAAAAGTGATGCGTTCCTAGTAAACGTGTGAATATTACACTTGGAAAAAGCTCCTCGTGGTTTACGACGCACGATAAAATGTATTCGTAGTGAATATTAATATAAGGAAATATAAGGAATATGAAAAACTTATGTGAAAACTAATAATGCAAACATTAGTGACCTAATTGTATGAACATGACCTAATGTTTACTGTATCTAATAAATAATAAAATATCAGTACAGCTAACTTCGAGATGAAGTTGGAAGGAAAGAGAAGAAACCACTATAAGCCGACATAGACGGCACATCTCTGAGAGAAACTAAAAAAGTCGATGGAACGCCAATACATAGAATAAAAGTATGAGTAACACTCTTCCAGGACCGAAGAGAACTGAAGCACTCGTCGAATGGTGTTAGTGAAGCGTTATGGCCTGTAAAAAAACTTAGACCATGAAGTACACGTAATGAGGTGAAATAATTCACGTTCGTGAATAACCAGCCACCGAACCGAAAATAGTCAACATCATATATGAGATATATGAGACAATTGCGGTGAAGAGATATGAAGACCTGGGAAGGTCATTCCAGGTCCGGACAAGGCCTTACCAAACAAAGTAGTAGACTACTGTTTTATGACGCAAAAGAAAAGTATGACGTAAAACCGATACATCGAACTACAAAATCTAGGCAAACATCGTTACAGTGAGTAAAGTACAGAGAAGGACGGTAGGGTGTCCAAAGCGTGTGTCGTTAGGAAAATAGCTCGGAATGTGTAGAGACCAAAAATAGCATTCGTTGCAATGAGAAAGCTGCAAAACAATAGCTAAGAAGTGTATGAAATACAGATGTCCTTCATATAACTGACTTGAAAAAAATCAGAGAATATTGATAAAAATGTCGGATAGTCGTATTTGGTCCTAAGTAACGGCGTAAAGATACTTTATAATCCATCTAACGAGAACAGAGACAACCCAGGCTTATCGGCCGACGAGTAATCATTACTAATGCTGTAACAGAAGATAGTAAAGTATCGTTGAGATCCAAAAACCACAGCATAATGAATGGGCCTCCTTTTGCACTAGGCTCAGACATTAATAGAATAATATCGCCGACGCTGACAACGCCCCGCAAGGAGTCGACAGTGCAGATGATAATGCGAGTCATGATCAATCAGCGCCAGGCTATACTCCCCATCGGAGTAAAGAAGTAACGGAATTTATAATCCCGAGGCCTATATAAAAAGCACCAAGATATAAAACTGAAAAGAATAAGATTGAACTCTGCTTGACAAATAAAGACTGATCGCTATAGGTTCAAACACGCCTGCACAAGAGCTTATGCAAAACATGCAGGACATATACAGCCTAAAGAAATGAATACATAGATGTTACAGAAGAAAAAGAAAAAATAAGAAGAAGGAGAAAATTATTCCCTTTTCACCGGTATAAAAGAGTTTTACGTACCAAAATAAATTTTGAAATAAAGGTATGATGAAAAGGAAGAAGAATAATGGAATTGCGTCCTTATTACTGGTATGCCAGATGATATGCGAAGGGTACAGAAATGAAGGGGAACAAGTACGTCACATCGCGTCCAAGAAAAAACATTAAATTAGAGCCTGAAAAAACTAGGAAATTCAACAAATTCAACCAGTTAGGAGAAAAAAGCCAAATCAAAGAATTGACAGCACATAAAGGTGTAAATATCACCAGTTCGAACGCTCATTATGACCCACCCCAGTCCAAAACATCCGCAGCAACTCCTAAAAAAGAGGCAATAAATTCATATCAGGGAAACGAATGGAAAATAGCTCAGGATAACATTATCTATTAACACCATGTCATTGAAAAACTTGCTAAAAGCATGGGTCTGTGAAAAACAACTTCCAAGGTTCTTTCCTATACATTAAATAACCCGAATTCATAAAGACTATCCAGAAAGAAATTCTTGAAATAGAAATAAAGTCAACAGATAAAAAGCAGCATTTGAAGAATACTATAAATAAGCTTAGAGAAAGAATACAATAGTTGAAGGATGTGAAAATATGTGTACAAGATTAATAACAAGAAAAGTTGAGAAGTTAGCAGTTCATTAAAATACATAGATTGTCTAGATAATAACACAACAATTGCATCTTTATACCACTTTATAAAATGTGTTTATGCCTGAGAAAAAATTACTATTCTAGGCTTACCCTAAACCACACTGCTATGAAAGCAGCCGCTGCTATGTATCAGAAAAACTGAACATATAGAACCTAAGCTCGCTCCGCACGGTGAGAGAAAGGCCAAAATTAAGAACAAGTTTTTACCCGAACAGTGCGAAGAACGGATGAAAACGGTGTCCTAACCGATGGTTGTGCCGGCATGTCATAAGGTTGTAAGAAACGGAAAAGTACAACGCTGCAACGTATCGCTTGACCGACAATCTCACATGAAACAAAAATAGCGTAAAAGGGCGGTTTTAGGCATACGTGTGGGAAGGGAATGAAGAACAAAAGAAACCATGATCATGTCAGATCCAATCATTACCGATAAAAATATAAGCATCAAATATAATCAACGTCTTAGTAATGATGGTTTACAACAGCCATAATCGAAATCAGCTGAGCGCGGTACTGAAACCTCGTACGACTAGCCCAAACTAAAGCAAACGAAGACAGTATTAGACTATGACTCACTTACCTAGTTCAGAACGAATGAATACCCTGGTGGTCCCCCAAGACAAACTAATAAGGGGAATAAATACCATATAGAATCATCAAGAATGACCATGACAAATATGTCACTTGTTCCAATTGCTCAATCATCCAACATAATTTCACACCGCTACTCTCCTCACCCACTATCTCATCACCATAATTTTAATTATTCTTTTAGACCCCTCCTTTTAACACATCCTGCCAAACCAGTCAACCAATCCTCTCAAACTATCATCCGCGTACAAGAAGCAGGACACCCCCATCAGTCTAACACCTCCTGTCACCACCATCTCTAACTTTCATCACCCCATCGATACACAAATTAAATAGCCATTGGGCATGGAGACATAACACATGCCCGTCTCATCTAATGTATCTAATATTAAATCATTCACTTTCCACTTCATTTATTCTTAACACACGCCTCACTGTCGATATACATACTCGGTTCTAATGCTAATGTCCTCAAAATCATTTGTCCAATCTTTCCAACATTTCGTCAATGTTCATGTGGTGTTTGACATAAACTAAAGTGAAAACGCTAGGACATACAGTCGAGGAACAGACGCTATTGAGAAATTTGTAGTATCTGAAGAGGGCAGAGAGTTTTTGCGAAAAAATCCATTCTCACAAGCGCATTCCCGTGTACCGGGAGAATGTGCGAAAGGCTTTTACGTATTGTTAAGAGTTGCATATATAACTATAGGTTGGTCTTTAAAAAACTTTCGCTTATCGGCTATGAGTTTCAGACATCAACGCTATTAATTCTCGCCCATTAACTTAAACTTTTAGTGATAATGTGATTCATCTTGCTCCCAATTGTTTTTAAAGTCCCATTCAAAAACGAGTATTGTTTTCTGAGGCACCAGTTCTGGGGCTCCTCTACAAAAGCTCGATAAGACCTTAAGTCCTTCAAGCTTTCTTCGGAGAAATTTGAATAATTTCGAACTCGTTGGTATAAATGAATACTACCGAGTTTTCGTGAGACTAGCAGAGATCTATACCAAACCAACTGGGATAATCTAGTAAAGAGTAGGCGATGCGTTATTTTCCAATCGAAATGCCTTGTTAATTAAAGTAGGACCACTCTGGCAGATACCATCGTCACACAGCTTTTTCCAGGAGATGATGGCAAGGTACGTTTTACGTTTTTCAAAACTCTTGGTGGGGTCCAGTCCTTATTTCCCATCAAACATCTCTACCCACTGGAACGGTCTCTTACCCATGGTATCCGGGGTCAAGAGCGATTACAGTAGTATATATAAGCAGACTCTAAAGCTCTCCATGTAAATGGTGTCTTTACATTCCTCCTCGAATTGAATGTCCTGTGTGAAACATTTTGTTCAGCGCCCCTTTTCCTAGTTCTGTCAGGCTTCACTTAAACTGGTGGTTTTATCCATTCCAGGGAGCTGTGATAAAAAGTAGTCTTGGTATAAAACCACCAATATATCCGTGTTATTTTTTATTTTACCTTTTAGCTCTATATTATTGATTTTTTTTGTATAAAAATTCTAATTCTCGGTTCATTATCGTTATTATGTTAAGCAAATATAATTTAGATAAATATATATAGTAATGCAAGCCAGTTACAGAGGCAAACGTTGCTTTTCCATGATGTTGAAGTTCTGCTGCCTACTTAATGATCACAATCAGAGTAATGTGGTATTTAGACACGCTAAAATATTAGAGCCAACTCTTTGAAAATGAAACAGCATTCCACAGTAAAACAATAATAATAAAGTCAAACATTGCCAGCGAGCATAAAACCTTTTATTTTTTGGAATATATTAAAGTTAACGCCTAAATTTCATCTCTTAAGAACACCCTTTGGTTTTCATATGAGGATCAACAGAAAAAAAAACGTATTATTTTGAATTTTTTCATTTCTTGTAGCTAAAATTAAAAAAATTGTTTAATAAGGCATAACTGGAATGGGAAAACTTTTCGAGTCCAAAGAGAAGATTTTTAAAAGGTTTCCCAGGGAGATAAAATAGAAAACCCCAAAATTAAAATTAGTTTCCTGTAAAAAACGAAAAATGTTACTTACGAAGACCACCACAGTCAAAGATCATATATTTTGTTATTTAAGTATAACAAAATTGAATTTACCGAAATTTTTAATACAATGAAAGTTCGTATTTAAGGTGTTTAAACGGGCTGCTTAAGTTAGATTGTAAATTAGCAGCAATTAAGGTAAATGAAAATGTTAACTTAAGTACACCTAATGTTTAAATTTCTGAAGAGAAAGTTAAGAGTAACGGGAAAGTATTGATACTCTCTAATTTATCAATGAACACTTTTTAACCTACATCAAGAGATTTTCGCACATGTCATGCACAGAAAGTTTCAAGTTTAATAAGTAATGGCTACTTTCAATTTTGTTAAAATCATTTATAAAAACGATTTGTTTTAAAATTTAAATATAGGTTATCGAATCCTTTCTTTTACAGCATGTAGCGCAAAAATTATTAAATCAAACAAGTTAATTAGTTTTCTATTTAGCATTTTATTAATATATATTTTTCTTGAAAAACCTAAACTGGAAAATATTTAAATACGATTTTAAATCAAAGGTAAAAAAAACAAACAAACAAAACTTCATTTATTGGTTAACTTTTTTTTTCACAATGAAAAATAAATAAATTCGGTAAAAAAAATTTAAAACAATTTTTCCGAAATCCAATAATAATAATATAATAATAGTTTCCTAAGAATGTCATTTCAACTTTTAATTTTATTAAAAAATATTTATCCATGTGAAACAACTTAAGGTATTTTAAAAAAACAACAACAACAACAGTTTTTCAGAACAAAATTTCTTTAATTTTCAAAGTCAATTTGATAGGTCTATATCACAGTTCAGCAATCTGAAACAATGCCCTGTATAATTGCATTATTTTTTGTCACTCATTCAGTCATTCTTCCCTCCCCCCCCTCTTCACCTATTAAAGAGTGGCAATTATACTTATAATAATGGTAGTTGCATTTAGAACTCAAATATCATTTTCAGATGCTGCAAAATTACATATTCGATAAAAATAAATTGATATATTATATATATATATATATATATATATATATATACTATATTATCTATATTATATTATATATAGTATATATATATATATATATATATATATATTAATATATAATAATATGTATATATTAGTAGTATATAATGGGGGGGAGGGGGGTAGCCTTCCTTAAACTATTGTATAAGGAAATATATAGTTAATAGAAGAGCAAATGACGTAAGTGAAACCTGCGGAAGCCAGGCCCCCCTCCCTTAATGAGAGCTCGTCCCAGTAAGAAAAAAATTCACCCATGATATATATATGATTATATATAATAATATATATATATTATATATATATATAATATATATATATATATATATATATATATATATATATATATATATATATAATATGCTCGTCCAAATAGTAAGTACTGATGTTTCAATTAAATGGCTAAAAGACTTACCATAAATTACTTATTATCCTCTTGGAAGTTTGCTACACAGCGACTCTAGCGTTTCTTCTATTATCCGTGAGGGTATGAATTCGGCGGTCACAGTCTCAAAACTATGTCCCTTCAACTTCGATTTTAACTTTGGGATAAAAAAGTTAAACGGCACTAAATTGGTAGCGCCATATATGTTGGCGCGTTGTCGTGGTGAAGCACCCAATCACCTGCAATGTCCGCTTGGACTCGTTGGACCCGTCTGTGAAGTCGTTTTAAGATGTCTATTTAGATGGCGGGGTATTAACTGTCATTCGTGGAGCTAAAAATTCTTTGCGGACAATACCACTACTGTCGAAAAAAGACAATAACCAACGTTTTCACCTTTGATCTGCTCATGCGTGCTTTCTTCTGGGGAGGGAAATTTCTCATGTGCCACTTCTTGACTTTGCCGCTTTGTCTCTGGATTGCACTCGAAAACCCATGTTTCATTTCTTGTTATGATTTTGTTAAGGATATTTGGTTCCAATCTAAGGGTTTCTAGTTCATCCTGACAGATTCGCAACTGGATCTCTTTTTGCTCCAATATTAAGGGTTTGGGCACGTTTTGCACAGATCTTACGCATGTACAGGTGGGTTAGAATTCTGCGCACCGAGGTTTTATCCAAGCCCGTTAACTCTGCAATCACCCGAACGCTTAAACGATTATCTATCTTTTGCCATCACAGTTTATACCAATTGTTCCCAGATGTTGTCGAGGTTGGCCGTCCAGATCGATGTTAGTCTTCCATATCTTCTCGACCCTCTTTAAAACCTTTGTGTCACCTAAACACCTTTGTTGTCGACATTGTGGCGGCACCGTACGCTTCTCTTAATGGATGCAATGTTTCGGTAGAGGATTTGCAGAGTTTTACGCAAATTTGATCGCGTACCTTTGTTCAATATTTCCTTGCCAACGTTACAGAGGAACCACACACACACTCGCACTCTGACCCAACCGATCCAGTTGAATCCGGTGTGTCCATGTTGGCAAGACAGTTTCCAACAGGTTTATAATCACGACGTTGCTGTGGTGTTGCCTGTTCGTCCTTAATGACATCAGTAAACTTACTTTTGAGAGACACCTCATGTAGTTTTTTTTAGTTCATGTACAGGACACACCACGGCCCACAGAGATGCGACCACACTGGGTTGAATAATCAACTCCATGGGTGGGTCCTGACTCGTACATATTTTAAATGTCAAAGAAAATTTGGATGGCGAAATGATTATTTAGTAAAAAATAAATAAAAAAGCCAAATAAAAAGATGTCTTTACATTATAAATAGTCCTAATATTACATTACAAAATCTCGAGGCGACAGTAAGGTCGGTGGACAGATGAATTCGGGATTGCACTGCATGTAGTATATCTGGTTTGAAGAGGGACTGGAGAATTGGGGACAGATTTATGAATGAGTATTCCTGCATATTTCCTAGCATTGTCATCTCTTTCTATATAGGTTAACGGCGATTTGTATTCCGACGGTTGAAAGAAGTCGCGATGACATAGTCAAAGTTCCTACAAACATGCACTTTGGTGTACATATGATTATTAGTTGAACAAGTTCTTTAAAATTATAGTAGTAACCAGGACAATTTCATTGGGAAGGTGGCTATGCTATGTTGCCATAAATATTATGAGGATGGTCTTTTTGAGACTTGTCTCGTATGTGGCTAGGGGTGATGTTAGAAGTGAATTTATTTAGATGGGGAGGAAAGGCGAGGGCTAAACAACAAATCCTGGTGGTAAGGAATAGTCATACAACAAAGATTTGGGTTGTACGACCTTTTTTTTGGGGGGTAGTTTTCAGTGGTATTTGGTAAAGGGGCTTCGCCGTTGGAAGAGCAACCAAAATGCTCATGTTTGGAATGAAAGCGATATCAGCATCTGCCAAGAAAGCAGATTCAGAAATTAGTGACGAAGATGGGAATGTTTCCATGGAGGCAGTGTAAGAAGGTGACACCGGAAAAGTGTTACTTTTTTTGTAAAGAAGTTGGAGTAGATATTGGGATCCGTTGGGTTACGGAGGTCTGACGCGGGGTGATTTTGGAAAACTGGACTATTTGGGTTAAGATGGGGAACTCTGAATTCCCTTTCGTGCCACCAACAGATTTAGAACGTTTGGAGCGCTTGCGGTGTTTGCGATGAACGGTTTTCCATTCATCTCACTCGAAAGCGCAATAAGCATTAGAGAGAGAGAGGGTTGTGACTTCAGGCTCCATTTGGGAACTATGATCCATTTCATTCGCTAAGGCATAGAATCCTTTACAGAGTGCTGAGGTAGGAGAGATTCGGGAGTTATAGGATTCAGAAGAACTGGAATAATCCTGCAAGCTATCAGAGAGTTGGTTGGTGGGTTGTTCAATAGCTATGATTTTGGGTATAATCTATTGAAGTCACATCTTATGTCTCGGGAATAGACTTAGGCAAGGTCTGCTACGTTTTTTACATCTAGGCTCAGTATGTTTTGCTTTAGAAATTCGAATGTTATGTATTTTAGCTTTTAATTTTTAGCTTGATTAAACTTTTCTGTGTGTTTAGGAACAACTTTTTCAGGAAATTGAGTAACGGTGGAAGACAGATTAGGGTACATAGTTAGGCGACCTCTTACGTGAGATTGGCGAACTCATCGGGAGGGTATAAGACAGAGTGTCTTGGTAGGAAATGCTCTCCTAGCTTCGTATTGCATGAACCAACTTAGTTTCATTGTTAATTGGTTGAAAACTAGTACTCGGAGTAGGGTTGTTGATGACATTTTGAACGGGAGATTGGATCAAGTGCTGCTTTTGGATTATTTGAGAAGTCAGTGGTATAGTCAATGCAGGCGAACATGTTGTAGTAACTCCTTGAGTTTTGCTAGAATTTAGGGGAAAAGTTCTACTGGAATAAGGTGGTGTCGGTGGATTAACACGCTAAGGCAGGTGAGGGGGCTGCTGCAATTGTAGCATAAGATTGCCTTTGTCTTGTGGGATATTTGTCTTTGAGCTGGTGTATAGTATCTCTCCTGCTCAATTTTTGTACGGTACATAACTCCAAAACCTCCTGTTCAAACAGGTAAGGCGGGCATTTTAAGAAGAGGCACTGTGGAGTCCTCGACAGTTTTTGCAGTGTGGTGTTTCGCAGGGAATGTGAAATTTTTCTCCGCAGGCGGCATGTGTCATGCGGTCTCCTACATTATTTTCGGGGATGACCAAACAGTTGGCATTAAAGCAACGTCTGGGTCGGGGAGTAAACGTACGAACCTATTTTCAGCTCTGAAGGTGTAAAGGGGTGCTAAGGGTCAACAGTAAACGAAAATTTGAGGTATCAGGCGAATCCCGACGAGTGGAAATCTATAAACGTTTGTAACGGGAAATCTTTTCTGCTGGAGATTTCTTTAAATGACAGCAATATCTTCGTTTTTCTGTTCTAAAGAATAAATAGTGCCTTTGGATGTGTTTCTTATTTCATCAGGAGTGGAAATAAGAGGAATGTTTCCGAGAGACGTTAAGGATGGCAAGATGGAAATTTGATTCCGGGTAGTAACTTGAACGAGAAGGGGCCCATTTCTCATTAACGTGAATGGGGGAGGGGGGTCTTCAACTCCTAAAGCTTTTTCAAGTGCATCGCTAAGAATAATGGTTCTTTGCTCAGTAAGACCTTTGGAGATAGTGGATCGCAATAAGTAATATAGAGGGAATGATGTATCAGCTGGAATTCCCGGAGGGGGAGCAGCATATGGAGTAAACAAATGAGAGCGACTAGGACAGGGGGCACCTTTTCGAGATTGCCCCAACCGTTTGTTTGGGTACCTGGGGTGGCGAGAGCGTACAAGTCGCTGAATCGTTACGCAGAGGACTTTCAGGTGTAGTAGAAGGAATACAAGGGGAAACACCTACTGGTCTAGGAGTAGGAGGGACCGACTTGGGGTCAGGTGAGGTCCCAGACAGATGGCAATTATGCACGCCTTGATTTAACAACGTATTATCTTTAGAAGCCATTTTCATACGATTTAAACCACAGACTCCATCTCCATAGAGGAGAAAATATAACAATAAAACAAATGAAACATAAAAGTAAATAACAGGATGGACCGGAAAAGCGTATATTTCATTTCATAAGGAAGGGTAATCTTTCTCCCCACAACAGGTGAGAAAAAAAGACAACTTTTCGGACCCCACTTCCTAGGGTAGGTTGTGGATGTGGCCTCGGAAGAGCCTCCCGGAACTCCACGTCGGTTAACCCTCCGTGTACCACACGGAACCTACATAACTTCACGCCAAAGCCCAAGATTATACACGAAAGTGCAAGACATCCTCCTCCGGCGGTTAACTCGAAGGTTCGTGTCCCCAACAATTGGCGGCCCAGTCATAGGCAAACAAAAGGGCCAGTTTTTAGCCTGTACTCTCATCCACGGGTAAGTAATGTGAGGTGGAATGAAGTCGCATGTGGGAAGATTCAACAGAGGGCGCAAGGGGCTGTGACGGGAAAAAAGGGGAGGATATCCTCTTTTTCAAGAGGGAAAGCACGTCCAAAGCGCTTAAAGGTGCGGATGGGTGGGATTAAAGAAAAAAAAAAAAAAGAAATAGAAACTAATGGAGGAGGATTAAAAAATAAAGACGATATGAAAAACGAGGGAATAGAAAAAACATTAAAAGATTTCGTATGTGACAAATGTACATACTAGTGCTGGGGACGGAGGGACGTACGAAACCCCCCATGTATTGGTTCTTGTCACTATTTGTTTAGGAACATCTTTTTCAGAAAATTGAGTAACGATGGAAGACAGATTTGGGGACATTCACCAAGATTATAACACCACAGCAAGAATCAATACCCTCTTGCGGGGGGGATTTTATATATATATATATATATATATATATATATATATATATATATCACTCTCTATATATATATATATTTATATATATATATATATATATATATATATATATATATATATATATATATATATATATATATATATATATATATATAATATATATATCTTATATATATATATATATATATATATATATATATATATATATAATATATATATATATATATATATATATATATATATATATATATATATATATATATATATATATACTATAAATATATATATATATATATATATATATATATATATATATATATATATATATATATATATATAACTATATATAATTAGATAATTTTCATAAAAATATTTGTCAGCTAAGGTAAAATTTGAACATTTAACTATGAATTATGACCTTTGTATTATATATATATATATATATATATATATATATATATATATATATATATATATATATATATATATATATATATATATATATATATATATATATATATATGCTGCT
>JABUQX010133804.1:0-7500 GCA_015478945.1 Trachelipus rathkii
TATAATTATTCCCCCTTGCCTTTCTATTTTGACTCGGGTTCAAACTAAGCACTCTTCTAACAAGGAAAGGTAGAAATTGAGAGACAGAGATGAAACAGTTCTTCAAATTAGGGTTCAAATGCAGCAGGAAATATTTGTGGACTATAGAATCAATACCGTCAGATCCACACAAATTCAGATAAAAATGAGTTGGTGGGAGGTGAAGGAGAAGGAATAGTACTCGATTCTTTAAATGTTAAATTAGAACCAAAGATTTGAGCTGAAAGTTTAACTTTAGCAGAAGGTAAGAAGCAAAGTTACTCACTGTAAAGTTGACATTTGTTTGCAAAACGCCAGAACGGGGCGAGAGGAAGAGGAACCAGAATGATCTTTATATTTTCTACGGAGAAAGAGTTTTTAGGGTTACGGAGAATGTTTTGCACGATTCCGGGAAGAAATATAAATAACAAGAGTTTGTGGAGTTTGAAGACGATGGAGAGAGAGAGAGAGAGAGAGAGAGAGAGAGAGAGAGAGAGAGAGAGAGAGAGAGAGTCACTCGGTTATACATTTTGCACATTCCAAGTAAGACGATGTCAATACATGTAAAGTCATAGAAATATGACCGCAAGTCCGATCAGTTTGCAGCACCGAGTTGCCAAAAACGTTTCCTCGATGTAGACGGGGTGGGTGGGGGCGTGGGGGGTCTTTCCTGCGGAAGACTTGAAAAGATAGAAGAAGATACAGATTATAAGAAGGTGATCGGAGGAACCCACAGAAGGAAAGAATTTATCAGAATAAGGAGAAATATTGGAAGTTAACAAAATGTCTAGAATGTGAGGTTCATCTCAAAGACAATCATGGATATGAATAGCGAGTTGCACCAACTGTTCAAGGTCATTTAGGATAGAGAAATGGTATGCAAGTTCACTAGCTGTATCATGAGAACTAGAGGAAAGCCACATACTTTGGTGAACATTGAAATCACCCTAATGATGATTTCTAAGAGTGGAGAAGTAGAGAGAATGTGTTCTATTTTATAGTTCAGATAGTCAAAGAATTTAGGATAGTCAGTAGAGTTTGGTGATAAATAAACAGAACATGAATTAAGTCATAGATTAAAATATTCAGAAGACTCGAAATTAGAAAGACGAGAAGAGATTTCATCGTTGCTTACATATGCGCAACATTCATCCACCTTTGGTTGATAAAGTGAGGATAGACACTGTAGGAGGGAAGAGAGTAGGGTTTGCTGTCACAGAACTGAAGCACTTGTACTTCGGTTAAGAACAAGAGATGAGTTTACAAGGATTTTAATGGTTTAAATAAAGCTTAAACTATAAACACTCAAAAAGGTAACAGTTATTTAAAGAAAAAAAAAGTAAGTTATTGTTTAAAAACTTTATATATGCAGAAATTTATATTTGATCCTGTAATCCTGCTAAATCTATTCTCCTTAATACTAAAAACTCTTTTTCTCCGTGGAAAGTGCAGCAAACTTTCAGATTCCATTTCCTCACACTTTTACTGGACTTTTGAAAAATCTAAACTCAAGCTTTTGTTTTTTTGTTTTCTTTCTCCCTCAGTTATTTTTCCGCACGACATCTCTCTCTTCTCTCTCTCTCTCTCTCTCTCTCTCTCTCTCTCTCTCTCTCTCTTCTCTCCTCTCCTCTCTCTCTCTCTCTCTCTCTCTCTCTCTCTCTCTCTCTCTCTCTCTCTCTGTGGCTTTCTTGATTTCCTTTCCGGTCGTTTTATAGCACCTATTGTAAACGGCTACCGTTCATCCTTTAAATCTATAAATAATGGTGTTGTTGTTCCTCAGGGTTATGTCCTATCTCCAATTCTCTTTCTACTTTTCATTAATGACTCTCTCCTCTCTCTCTCTCTCTCTCTCTCTCTCCTCTCTCCTCTCTCTCTCTCTCTCTCTTTTACTTTTCTTCTCGTATCCACTGCCATGGTGACGACTCCAACCATCATTACTCCTTTCATTTTGCAAACACGTCCTTCCCGACGGCAATTAACTTGGGCTAAAGGGTCAACTTTGGAGAAACTAACCTCTGACCTTTCTTCAATTTCTAATTGGGGAAGTGAGGTCAAGGTTGTTGTTTTCAATGCCTCAAAAACTTAGTTCATCTTTTACTAGACATAATCTTCCACACAGCAATAATATCTTCATCGAAAAGAGTCAACTCAAAAATCTTCTTATGTCCTTAATTTTCTTGATGTTTTTTTTCTCTTGACCTTAAATTTAAGATCACGTGTACTTCTCTTTCCAAACAATTCTAAGAGGTTGGTACTTCTGAGACGTCTTCAGAATTTCTTCACGCTCCCCTAATTGCTCCATATAGGGGTGTCGTTCGCCCCTGTATGGAGCATGACTCAGATATCCGGGGTGGTTCCTCTCCACCGTTCAACTTGAAAAGGTGGAGTCTATGGCTCTTCATCTTATCACCTCTCCTGCTCTCACTATCTCTCTCCACTCTCTATCTACTTTTGCTATATATATATATATATATATATATATATAAATATATTATATATATATACATATATATGATATATATATATAATATATATAATATATAGTGTGTGTGCTGTTGTGGTGTGTTGCAGGTGTTAGTGGATGGGTGCGTGTGTGTGTGTATGTGTGTAGATTATTTATCGAAATAATTATTCGCAAATGTAAAAAAGAATTTGACAATAAAAAGGCATCTCTCTCTCTCTCTCTCTCTCTCTCTCTCTCTCTCTCTCTCTCTCTCTCCTCTCTCTCTCTCTTACAATGGACACCTCTCTCTCTCTCTCTCTTCTCTCTCTCTCTCTCTCTCTCTCTCTCTCTCTCTCTCTCTCTCTCTCTCTCTCTCTCTCTCTCTCTCTCTCTCTCCATCGTGAATAGTGAGTGTTTAAATGTGTACACAGTTTGATTCTTTTCAAGAGAATTTTTTATTACATATATTTTTATGTTTTTACATTTAATTTTTACAAAGAAATATTAGAGTGTAATTGTAGGATTTCGCATATTATTTACGCTTCTTATTTAAATAGAAAAAAATGAGAGACGATTTTCTTTAGTTATAATAAATACTATGCAACAAAATTTGAATTTTCTTCTCATGTTTGCTTTGATTGTAAAGGCTCCCCCTTTGTTATTATTTATGGCTAAAAGCAGTTTTGCTTCACTGCATATATTATATATATATATAATATAATATATATATATATATATATATATATATATATATATATATATATATATATGTATATATATTATATATATATATATAATATATAGTATATATATATAATATATATATATATAATATCAGTGCGGCTCGTGAACCGAACAACAATGGGGAGCACTTATATATAATATAATATATATATATATAAATATATATATAATTATATATATATATATTATATATAATATATATATATATATATATATATATATATATATTTATAACTATATATATATCAGAGGCGACTCCTACACTCGGCTGCTCGGGCTTAGCACGAGTATTATTATAGAAATGAACGATATTCTTCAAATTTTGCAGCTCTGATAAAATTCTCTTATTTTTTGTAAAATAGGTCATCGAAGAATAATACATTACATTGTATAAATGAAAGATTATGTTAAAATTTAAACAAAAAGATGTAAGGCATCACTCGCCATTGAATAACCTTTTTTAATTCGAATATTTAAATCTGTAACGGCTCGTACCCTCTCCAAAAATACAAGAGCCAAAATTTCAAGACGGTAACAATACATATTATTCGTGAATTTAATTTTTTTACAAGTTGTTTTTTTTTTCTGTCTAAGAATCTAATAAAACACTCGTTTAATTTAAGAAAAAAAATTAAAATAAACATTTACTTGTTCTTAATGCACATTTCGAATAAAAATAATTCATATATTTAAATTCTAATATCTGAATTTGAAAGGAAACTAAGATACCCATAAAACCAATTATATGCTATAAGAGATCTGTAGGAATGGATAACAAATATTTTATAAATAATTATTTTGTTAATTATATATAAATAAATAAATAAATAAATGAATTAATGAAATAGATGCTGAATAATAATGTGCTTTTTCTTTTTTTAGCTGAGTTTGATAATATAATTTAGCACCTTGCCTTCGTAGAGTCCTTTTAAGAAGAAACTTTGCCTCCAAGGCCACGTGTCCTGCATTTTCGTAGCGGCAACTGTGTAGTATATCATACTGTAGTATTTTGACATTTTTTTAAAGATTTAATAGTTTATTTAATTAATGTATGAACTAAGAAATAGTGTAAATAATCGTGTTCCATTATATATTCGAAAATTAAAGTTTTATTTTTTCCTTCCCCATTTGAAAATTGCTAAGTTTACACAGAAAAGGTATTATTAAAGATTCAAAATTACAACTAAAATATTAATAAAAATATATTAAATTTTATAGTATATCTCTCTCTCTCTCTCTCTCTCTCTCTCTCTCTCTCTCTCTCTCTCTCTCTCTCTCTCTCTCACTCTCTCGCTCCTCTTCTCTCTCTCTCTCTCTCTTCAATATATTTATATATATATAATATAATATATATATAGATATATATATATATATATATATTATACTATATATATATATATTATATATATATATTATTAGTACATATATATATAATATATATTATACATATATATATATATATATATATAGTTATATATTATATATATATATATATATATATAATATTAAATAATTCTTTTTTTATTTAATTTTTTTTAAAAAAATTGGATTTATCTTGCCAAATTTCGAGAGGAGGCTTTGTGGAAAATCCTCAAAATAGACAAAATAAGAATAAGGTTTTTTTTACGTTCCATGACAACCAGTGTTTTTGAAAGCATTATAATTATGCTACGGAGGCACAAATCAAAATTCCTCCAGTTCAATGATCCTTATGAAAAATAATGGTTCGCAAGTGAGAATAAAATGATCTTAATTTAAAATTAGCGTTCTTGTATAACATTTTTAACATATTAATAGTAATAAATAGTAATTGGAATTATTTTATTACGATTAGTTTGCCTTTATTTTTTAGAGGAGGCCCGGCCCTTCCTGTGCTTCCCCCGTAAAGCCGCGCCTGATATATATATATATATATATATATATATATATATATATTATAATATATATATATATATATACTATATATATATATATATATATATATTATATTAATATATATATATATATATATATATATATATATATATATATATATATATATATATATATATATATATATATATATATATATAATTAGCTTCTCTCTTTCAGTTTTTATTATTCAGTGCATTCTTATTTATTTAAAAATAAAGTGCATCGTTTAACATAAAGAAAACATTATTTAAATGTGTAGAAAGAGAAAGAAACCTTATTTGTTGCTTCGTCAGTAGGCAAGCCATCCTAAATTACTTGATAATTGTCTCTAATCCAAACGAACTTAGTTTTCAACTGTTTTGGACGATTATCCTATCATCCATTACCCTCGTAAAGAAGGATAATGGACTTTTTGATAGGCCTTCCTTAGGGCAACTGATAAAGGAATATTATATTTCTCGAAACAGTGGTTATGAGCTATTGAAACTATTGTTTATAGAACACAAAAACTCTTATGCCTTCAAATTGTACCTTAAAGAAATCTGCATGTCTCTCATGGGTCATCTTTTGTGCCCTTTTTAATATCGGAAGTTACATTTATTAATATCATTATCAAATTGAGCTAAGATCAAAAAGTCTCTAAAAAAGTGACTTTTAAGTCTCCAAATGTTCAAGTTAGACCTTCTCTAATTTGCTAAGTGACAAATAAATACAGCAGAGACACTAATACGACTAAGGAATTAATTGAGTATTCCATAATTCAAGGCAATCTCGTACAACACACACTCACCTTCAAGCATATTTCTAATACAAACATAAAAAGGCCGTTCTTGGAGATAAATTCCATTAAAAGAATTTACAAAATAATTATCATGCAAATTTCAACTTAGACTTCGCCAATTTTAATCTTGTTTGGAAATGTTTTCGAGTCTGAGGCAGATGTCCAAAAGAATTTATTATTATTATTATTATTATTATTATTATTATTATTATTATTATTATTATTATTATTATTATTATTATTATTATTATTATTATTATTATTATTATTATTATTATTATTATTATTATTATTATTATTATTATTATTATTATTATTATTATTATTATATTATTATTATTATTATTATTATTATTATTATTATTATTATTATTATTATTATTATTATTATTTATAGGATTACTCTCGGATTTTGAAATTAAACGAAATTTCTCTGGGATACATACCTTTCAAAACACAAACATACAAAAGACAAATTCTCAAAGGTGCACCATACTGCGCCCGCAAAAACAAACACAATCGCGTGCGTTCCCTATTGATGAAGGCAATATTTGAAAAATACTTTAATGGATCGAGGCTTTATTTTATTATTATTTTTTTGTTGTTGTTGGAGGATGGAGTAGAGGAATCGAAATTAAATCTGTTTCACACACACACACGACCTTTCAAACAGAGAGAGAGAGAGAGAGAGAGAGAGAAGAGAGAGAGAGAGAGGAGAGAGAGATGAGAGAGAGAGAGAGAGAGAGAGAGAGGGGGGAGAGAGAAGAGAGAGAGAGAGAGAGAGAGAGAGAGAGAGAGAGAGAGAGAGAGAGAGAGACGAAGAAATCCGACTTTGGTCAACATTTGATTCCTTCCCCGACGCGAGTATTCCTCCAAAGGTATTCGTGTTCCGAGCACCGGGGACGAAACAAACTTGTCTCGTTAATATATATATATATATATATATATATATATATATATAATATATCATATATATATAATTATATATCATATACGTATCATATTATTTATATATATACTTATAACTTACTATATTATATACAATCATAACCTAGGTACATACATATGTACAATATATACTACAATTAGTACTATCTATATTATATAGTATGTTATTATTATATTACCTATATTCTATATATATATATAATATATATATATTAACTTATATATAATATTATACTATATATTAATATCGCATCGGACTAAAAAAATGGTTACATATATATACTATATATTATATATATATATATAAATCTAAGTGCAAGAACCACTAATGTCACTTTTGGGTCAAATTGAGTTAATGATATTGTGAGACTGAGACAGGATATTTTTCAAACTTTTCAATGCAATAAAACGAAGGTTCTGATGATGATTGCTGAATGAGATCAACAGTTTTTCATTAGTAATCTCGGTAGCGTTTAATGTAAAAAATATTTTTCATTATTATTCAAAATTTAAAAAAATCAATTTATATACACTAGAATATAAGCAATATCTTGATGTCTTTGAAATAAATTGAAAAAATAATATAGCTTCAAATAAAAAATATATAAACAAAACATTTGGTGAGTAAGATGTTCGGGAAAGAAGCCTAATT
>JABUQX010133805.1:0-17500 GCA_015478945.1 Trachelipus rathkii
GGATTCGGGTGTTTAACCGTTTTCGCATTTATCATTGAAACGCTTTCGCGTTTTCGTGCGCCACTTCATTAATATATATATATATATATATATATATATATGTGTGTGTGTGTGTGTGTGTGTGTGTGTGTGTGTGTGCGTGTGGAATGTGTGTGTGTGTGTGTGTGTCGTTATAACCGTTATGTGTGAAGGGGAAGATCCAATATTCGGTTGATGCTAAGCCCAATTTTCGCCCCCCGTAAAAATGGACATAAAATGGAAATTTCAGCAAATTTTGACTATAAACGCCTGAAACTGGCAGCTTTTGCCCTCTGAAACGTCGTTTAGGGTGTTTTCTGTGTCTGTAGTCACTTTCAGAATTTTCAATTTTTCAAAACCAATGTTTTTGACATTTATCGTATCAACTTCCAGAATTTTTTTCGAAATGACTTCAAACTTGAAATATGAATAGGTGGGTCCATTACCTACAATATGTAAGAAGTACTTTTTCGATTTTTTGAGTTTTGTGCTCAGCATTGTCCAATTTTAAAACCCACTTTATTTTGGATTTTAAAAGGAAAAATTGGGATAATTTTTTCCTGTTCGTGAGAAGTGGATGAAATTTTCAGGGCATGTAGTCGGGAGAGATACACATTTTTTACTTAGATAATATCTTTGTACATGAATTAGTTTTGGATTTGTTCTGGGAACAATTTAAAAAAAAAAATCCCATCTGTGCATATTTCAAGTTTGAAGTCATTTCGAAAAAAATTTCTGGAAGTTGATACGATAAATGTCAAAAACATGGGGTTTGAAAAATTGAAAATTCTGAAAGAATGACTACAGACACAGAAAAACACTCTAAAACGACGTTTTAGAGGGCAAAAATAGCTACGGTTTGATGTTTATAGGGTCAAAATCGGCTGAAAATTCAGAATTTTATGTTCATTTATAGGGGGGGGCGAAAATTGGGCTTAGCGTGAACCGAATATTGGATCTTCCCCTGAACGTGTAAAAGAAAAATTGAAAAAAGTATAATGAAAGAAATAAGAAGGAGATAGAAGATATTAGAATATACATTATACAAGTTCTAATTCAAATGTTTTGTGAGAGTTTCATAAAAATCGATATTAATTCAATGTAATTAATTAGCAAACTGCATTACAAGTTTTGGCTCATGTCGATTATCTGCCTCCAGTTAATCTGAAGCCAATTTTTTTTTTTAAATCTACGTAATCGATAAAGTGTTGAAACCTCTCTTGGTGGGTGCCACAAGGGTATTTTTTTTTTTTTTTTTTTTTTAATCACACAACGAAAGTTAAGGTAATGAACTAATTATTTTGAGAAATTTTAGTTTTTATTTTTTTTTTTTTTTTGTAAAATAAAACAGAAAAGAAGAAGAATTAAAATTAATTTTAGGCAACGGTTTTGCTGGGAGCACACGGTACCCCGCGTGCGGTCGACAGTGAATTCGCGGCGTTATGTCCCACTCTGTATGGTATTAATTAATTTAAAAAAAGAGATTATTCCTCAATCTACAACTCATAATAAAAAAACTTTAGTACAAAAAAATGTATAGCCTTATACTTTGTCTTACTTCAAATGTACATGACGATCTATATTCATAACTGCAAACTTTAGGTGAATAAATCAAATTTAAGTCGTAAGTTTCGTTAGGTTAGGTGTTGAAACCCGCCCCAAAATATCAATTTCTTTTTACTTTTTAGTAATTTTAAAAAAAATTGTGCAGTGCTCAAAAATGTGTCCGGATCCATGCAATCGATATGTATACTAGGAGAATTCTGAGGCAGATGAACAATATGATCCCCAAAGTTTTTAATAACAGACAATCGTTTTCTGCCATTTTTTTATTGAATTGAAATATTGACGAAATTGATAAGTTATACAAGTTTAGAAAGTTCTAAAATAAAAAGATAAGATAGACAAACGACGGACGAGATTTTAGAGATTTGAGACTTTATTAAAGGTACTTGAAGAAATTGAATAATTAACGATATTCATATGTTTCTTTCTAACTATTTATTAATTTAATATTAAAAATTTTAAATATATTTCAACTAAATTAAATTTTTCAGACCTAGCTCTTTTTTCAATAAAGAAATTTTTTGAATTAGTTATTTTCAATTGTTTATAACACACACACACACACACACACACACACACACACTACACCTACACATATACTGTATATATACTACCATATATATATATATATATATATATATATATATATATATATATATATATATATTCTTCTGCTTTCGAGTTCTACATATATATATATATATCTTATATCTACATATCTATAACAACTTAAAATAACATATATATATATATATATATATATAACTTTGCTCTCTTATATATATCATATATATATATATATATATATATATATATATCATATATATCTATAGGTGCTATACTATATATATATATATTTGCAGTTCTCACCACCGCTCACAGGGCAAACTTTCTATTCAGGGAGGTGTTGAAGTAATATATAGCAATATATATATATAGTAACAACAACTAACAAATAACATATATATGTATATATATATATCTTTCTTTCTTTACTGCTGCTATATATATATATATATATATATAATATTTATATATATATATAATAATATATATATATATATATATATATATATATATATATATATAATAACATATATATATATATATAATATATATATAACCTTATATATATACCGCTACTATAACATTCGAAAATATGTATATGTTTGGGTGTTAAACGATCACATGTATATATATATATATATATATATATATATATATATATATATATATATATATATATATATATATATATACTGCTATATATATATATATATATATATATATATATATATATATATATATATGACATTATAAGTTTCATGGATTAAAATTAAGGTTAGGTTAATTTTAGGTTGGATTTGGTTGAGCTAGGTTGGGTTGGGTTATATTGGGTTAGATTGGGGTTAGATTGGGTTGAGTTGCAAAATTTAATGCATTACCCTAAAATTATTGAAATAACGATACATTAATTATTGATTTTTCGCTCTGGAGTCAACCACAATGTATGTTTTTTAATATGTATGTATATGTATATATATATAGCATATATCCTATGGCCAAATATATTAATATTCTTAATCCTATAAACTTATAAATAAATATATATATATAATATAATATGTATATATGTAACAATATATATATATATATATAACAACTCAACATATATATATAATAATATATGTAATATATATACAGGTATATCCTCCAAATATATTAGATATTCTTACATCCTAATAAATTATATATATATATATGAAACAGTATTTAAATTTTAAAAGAGAAGTCTATATATATCTGAAGTGTATAATTACCTTATGTAAAAGTGAAAAAATATTAGATATTCTTCATCCATATAAACTTATATGCTACCGTCGTCAATACAAAGAAAGAGAATTACAAGATGACTGCCACTAAATCTAAAATATATTAATAATAAATTTTTTAAACGCTTTCTTTTTATGTATTTATTATAACAGTTTGTATTCTTTTAAAATATTTAACTTATATTTTAATATTTCTCATTGGATATGGTTCCCACTCTTCAATATATTTCTTTTTTTTCATTTCTTTAAAAAACTGTTGACGTCATAAATTTCATTATGGTGATAAGTTCGGGTATTCTTGTGTACACTTGCTACCACACCTCAATCAATGTTGTTGTTTTTTTGTTTTTGTTTTAGAGAGCAGACATCACCAATGAAGGGTATATGCCGTCCCTCCAGGCAGAAAAAATACTGCCCTTCAGGCTATTACGAGCTCAAGGTAAATGAAACAAGCCCGTGATACTCTCCAATCTTGTCGTAAAACTTATAGTGTTATTTTACAGAACTTGTGAACTTGTGAACGCTATCTTGCTTGAGGTTATAAATATATCTTAGTTATACTTACGGTCATAAAATTTAATTGTTACTTTCTTTAATACTTCTTGTAGTTATTTTACATAGGGCGGATTGCTACTTCGATGGTCGAATAGTTACAGCACTCTCCGATGCTGACATGAGTTCCCTACATCAGGAGTTGCAAAACTATTGTGCCTACTGAAAGTAATAATGGCCACACTATTTAAATTTATCAATTTTGTTGATATTTAATGTGTCGGTTATTTTGTTATTTCTTTCGTTCGGTCTCCTTGCTTTTTGTTGCTAAATGATTTTGTTCTTACTGTTTATATATATATATATATATATATATATATATATATATATATATATATATATATATATATATATATATATATATATATATATATATATATATATATATATATATATCAAAATAAAAATTTATCTTTTACAATTTTTGTGTTTTAAGAAGAGAAATAAAAAAACATCCTAATTTTTTTATACATAAATTGCAAACATAACTATACAATTTTAAAATTACTGATCTTAATATAATGGAATTTCTACGATGCCAACTGTCAGGATAGGCGTAGGGGTAAAACGAATAATATTATCACAGAATTTTACAATACAAATTTAATAAAAGGTTAAATTTAATTTAAATTTTTGGTCATTATATTGAATAGAGGAAACTGAGGAAATATTGATTTTCCATTTTCGTTTTTTTAAAGATCTTTCCTCCCCATCTAAAACGCTTGCCAAATATTTTTCATATATAAATATATTTCTGTATTCAATTTCTTTTTATGTTAAAATTTTTATTATGATAATTTAAGTTTTGGTTAAAAGTTTACTTAAAAGTTTTGTTAAGTATACACATTAAATTTGTGCATATTTTAACAAACATTTCATAACCTTACTGATTTTTTATTTATTTTTTCAAAAATTTATATATCGTATTTATAGCAATTTCGTAGCCGGTCATGATATTTTTCAGGTGTACCTGCTTACAAAAAAAAAAAAAAAAGTTTTATTATCAAATTTTGTTTATGTTTATGTTATATTAAGTTTTGTTAAGTAGACAAAGTAAATCTGTGTATACATACCAAACTTATCTATATAATAACCTCCTACAGGTATATATATATATATATATATATATATATATATATATATATATATATATATATATATATATATATATATATACACCTATATCTCTCTCTCTTATATATACTTATATATATATATATATGATTTATTTTTTAATATTTGGTTTTAATTTCTTCTACCTGTAGTTTTAATATTAAAATAAACTGTTCTTTTTTAGTTTTACAAATTAAAAATGTGTTCATAAAAGATTTGGCAGGTCGCTTCGTGGGAATTTAAAAACATCGATTTAAAAAAAAAAAAAAAAAAAAAAAAAAAAAAAATCAATTACTTCAGGTTTCGCTATTCCAAACAATTACCAATATTTTATTCCAGAAACAATGTTTGGTCGGAATTGTGTTGTACACACCTGCTCTATACTATGAAGCTATTCTATTTGTGTCCAACAAAAAATATAACATCCTAGCGATAATCCTCTCCTTGCCTCCGAAGGACGTACTGCATGATGGCCGGGATGTCTGAAATGCCGTAAAAAGATGCTATAACAAATGTCTAATTTTTTGGTATACCATTACTATGAATTACCACACAAAAGAAAATGGAAGCGTACATGCCTTAAAAAAATAACATTTAAGCAATACAATTAAATTTTTCATCATTTTTATAAACAATAATTGAACAATTTTATAAATGGTATAACTACTATTTACAATATTTTTGTTTCGCTTTCTTGTTTATTTGCTTTCTGACTCTATACGAGTACTGATGGCTTTGTACAAACATAGGAGCGGTATCCAAGTTTTCAGGCCGATGGTATAATTTTTTTTAAAGAATCATCTTAACCTCTATTGGACGCCATAATCTTTGGACCAGTCTCTTACACATTTAAAATAGGGTTTTCAGCGAATCCTCAATGATTGGAACTTTCTGCTCGCTGAAAATCTGTGTGTTTGAATCCGTCCAACACAGAGCATGCGAATCCCTCTAGATGTCCTTAGTGGCGTCTAAACAACCCACTTTCAATTTGATTTTTATTTTTTATTTTGGTGAAAAGAAAAATGTTGCAGGTGGTTCATTCCTGCAAATAAAAAAGATAATTGACAATGGGACAATATCCCCGTTTTCTTAACTGAAAACTGTTTAGTGCGAAATGAATAGACAGTCGAAATCATGTCATGACGCGGCAACCAGTTTTCGTTACGTCAGCGGTCACTCCATCTCACAGAGTAAAATATTTGCTAAAAAAGTAGCAGTAGAAATGAGAATCGCCACTTTTGTCTTCGGGACACTCTTTGAAATCAAATAGAACTACCCACTATGCTCTTGACATTGTTATTCACTTGCCTGCCATTTTTGGTACTTTAAGAGCTGGACTCTTTAGCTGTGAAGATTGTTACTTTCTTTGAGGGACACAATAGTAAACCCAAGTGTCATCACAGGTTATAACTCAGGACAAAAATGTTTCACCGTCAGCCAAGTTGACAAAAATCAGTGCACATATCACTGCATTGTCTTGTTGTTTGGTCAGTAGGTAGGAGCATTGGGAATAAATTTGTCAGAATTGCGGTGCATGCCCAGTTCTTCAACCAGGGTCATCTGGTTTGTCTTGTAGCCAATCCCAATATTCTCACAAATTTCCTGAGGGATCTGACGTCTAATGTCCTGGGTCAGCTGTAAATAAATAATTTTTTTCAGCCATATGGAAATCAATCAAATCATACAGCAAAACAAAGGCTTGACCCAACTTTTTGAAATCTGTTACAAATATGATAATAACACAGTATAAATAATTTTTACTATGATAGTAATAATAATAATAAAAACTGTCCCCTCCCCCGCCCAGAGGTCATGGTCTTCTAGGAAAACCATGACCTGTCAGTGGGATCCATCGAGAATGGTCCTTATGTGACACGGGTCTAGTGACTAAATCCGCTGGCTGGCCAGGCCTATGGCGTATACCGGGAAGTTCATCGAGACTAATGTACTCATTAACGTCTGAGTGGGACGAAGCTAGAGTTAATAGAGAATAGCTCACATTCTCTTGTTCCACCCAGTCTCAAACCTGGGCCCTCTCGCTTGCTAGGCGAGTTATCTACCTCTGAGGTAAATAAATTAAACAAAATATAATGAAAATGATGAAAAATTAATAAAATATACTTTGTAAAAAAAATTTCTTGCAACTTTTACTAATTAATTATTTATTGCATTTTAACATGTGCCTCATTAATGTGGCAACAAATTTCAAAAAGTGTAACTGTGTTACTGTACGTGTCACCTTTTTATCTTTCAAGTTACTACTTAGTAGGGTGGGCAAAAAGTAGGCTTTCTTACGATAAAATATTATTAAACAAATTCAGTAGGTGGAAAAAGGATAAATTAGAAGTACATGAAGATCAACATGCTCTAAATGAGGATTTTCAAAAAGTTAGCTTGTTTTGCCCAAAAAACAAAAACCGCGTATTTTGCCAACTATGCTACTTATAACTTATAACTTATAACTTATATAACTGGATAACTCAATAAAAATTTGTGGGTCTAGAAAGAAAACAAAAAATAAATGACAAGTAACTATGTAAGAAATTGTTGAAAAAATATTCAAAATAAAAATTTATATTGTATAAAAAAAAAAAAATTATAAACATCATATTTAACCATTATTATTATTATTATTATTATTATTATTATTATTATTATTATTATTATTATTATTATTATTATTATTATTATTATTATTATTATTATTATTATTATTAGTATTATTATTGTGTATTATTATTATTATTATTATTATTATTATTATTATTATTATTATTATTATTATTTTATATTATATTATATTATATTATTTATATTATATTATATTATATTATATTATATTATATTATATTATATTATATTATATTATATTATATTATATTATATTATATTATATTATATTATATTATATTATATTATATTATATATTATTATTATTATTATTATTATTATTATTATTATTATTATTATTATTATTATTATTATTATTATTATTATTATTATTATTATTATTATTATTATTATTATTATTATTATTATTATTATTATTATTATTATTATTATTATTATTATTATTATTATTATTATTATTATTATTATTATTATTATTATTATTATTATATTATTATTATTATTATTATTATTATTATTATTATTATTATTATATTAGCATTATTATTATTAATGTTATTATTATTAATATTATTATTATTATTATTATTATTATTATTATTATTATTATTATTATTATTATTATTATTATTATTATTAAGTATAATTATTATTTTTATTATTATTTTTATTAGCATCATCATTATTCTTATGATCATTATTCTTGTTATAATATATATATATATATATATATATATATATATATATATATATATATATATCATATATATATATATATATATATAATATATATATATATATATATATATATATATATATATATATATATATATATATATATATATATTGCAGTATGGTCTCATCTGCATCATCATTTGAACTTCCAATTATACGCATCCGAGCGAAATAAGTGTGGATGTGCGAATGTTTAACTTTAATCATGAATTAACTTCAAATTATTTTACTTTTCTTACGTGAAAGTTGGGAATTGATGTGAGGTAGCATGATGAGTTGCGTTCCCTTCCAGCACATCCATGTGAAGAGTTGAAACGCCTCAGAAACCCGTCTCTTTTCTGAAGCTTTAAACTTTCCTAGGAGAAATGAAAATGGGTGATTGAAGGAGGAGAGAAGGGGACCACAAAAAGAGATTGGAACGAAACCCTACAGTCCTACAAATACTCCTATATTCCACTTCTAATATCTCCCAGCAGCTGCACCTACAAGAGTACTACACTAGTTATTATTATTATTTTTTGTAGGAATCTTCGCCCATGTTTTTTATCAGATTTCAATGCATAGGGGACTTTGTGCATCCCTCCGCACTAGTATGTGCATTTGTCACATATGGAATCTTTTAATTTTCTTTCTATGCCCTCATTTTTTGAATTATCTATTTTTTTTTAATTCCCACTCATCACTCCCTTTAAAACTTGTTCGGACTTTCCCTCTTTCAAAGAAGTTATCCTCCTTTTTTTCCGTCACTGCATCTCCTTGGGCTTTCCAGTGCCTATTCCTGCATAGGTCTTCAGCCCACCTCACACTTCTTCCCCATGGATGCGGGTACAGGTTAAAACCCGGCCCTTTCGCTTACCTTTGGCCGGGCCGACAATTGTAGGGGACTCGAACTATGAGCTGATTGGTGAAGAGACTGTCCTGAACTTTGGTGTATAATCTCGGTCTCTAACGTGAAGTTATTTGGGTTCAATATGGTTCGGGGGGGGGGTAAACCGGCGTAGAGTTCAGGGAGGTTCTTCCGGGGCCACATCCACAGCTTATCCTACGGGAAGTTGTGTGAGTCTCTGGCCTGTGACCTGTTGTGGGGAGAAGGACTATCCTTCCTTATGAAATATACGTCTTTCCAGCCCATTCTGTTATTTACTTTTATGTTCCATTTGTTATATTGCTATAACTGCTCGTTTATGGAGAGTTCTTTGGTTTAATTTTTATGACACAGCTCTTCAAGAAAAAATATTACAACAACAACAACAACAACAACAACAACAACAACAACAACAACAACAACAACAACAACAACAACAACAACAACAACAACAACCATCTGTCGTGTTCCCAAGCTGATTCCACCTCGGTCCCTCCTACTTCTAGACCAGAAGGTGTTTCTAATTTTATTCCTTCTACTACACCTGAAAGTCATTTGCGTAACCTCAGCGATTCGTCGCCTGGTACGCCCTTGACACCCCAGGTGCCCAAACGGTCGGGGCAATCCCAAAAAGGTGCTCCCGTCATGGTCGTTCTCAATCCTTTGCTCCACATGCTGCTTCCCATCCGGGAATGCTAGCTGACACATCATTCCGATATATTACTAATTGCAATCCACTACCTCCAAAGCTCTTACTGAGCATAGAACCATCATTCTTAGAGATGCACTTGAAAAAGGTTTATTAGTTGAAGACTTCCCCAGTCACATTAATGAGAAATGTTACATACCCTCCCGATGAGTTCGCCAAAACCAAGTAAGAGGCCTGCATCTATGTCCCCTAATCTGCCTCCCAACACTACTCAATTTCCTGAAAAAGATGTTCCTAAACACAAAGAAAAGATTAATCATCAAGCTAAAGATTATTCGCTAAATTACAAAACATCCGAATTTCTAAAGTAAAAGACACTGACTCCAGATGTAAAAAAAATGAAACTCGGAAGAGACCTCGTCATAAGTCTATTCCTGAGATAAAAGCTGCGACTTCAATAGATTGTACCCTCCTGTAACTCTCAACCAAACTCTCTGATAGCTTGCAGGATTATTCCAGCCCTTTTGAATCCTCCTATAACTCTTATTCCGAATTTCTTACCTCAGCACTCCCTAAAGGATTATATGCCTTAGCGGATGAAATGGATCATAGTTTCCAAATGGAGCCTGATGTTGCGACACACTCTCTCTCTCTCTCTCTCTCTAATGCTTCTTGCGCTTCCGAGAGAGATGAATGGAAAACCGTTAAACGCAAACACCGCAAGCACTGAAAGCGTTCTAAATCTGTTGGTGGCATGAAAGGTGACCCAGAGGTTCCTCATCTTTACCCAAATTATCCAGTTTTCCAAAATCACCCATCTGATGGCTCACTGACAAACTCTCTAGCGCCAAGCCTCCGTAACCCAATGGATCCCATATTGGATTCTAATATCGCTACTCCAACTTCCTTACAAAAATGTGACACTTTTCCGGTGTCACTTTCTTACACTGCCTCCATGGAAACATTCCCGTATTCTCCAGCCATTTCTGAATCTGCTTGCTTGACAGTTGCTGATATCGCTTCCATTCCTAAATATAAGCATTTTGGCTACTCTTCCAAACGACCAACATAGTCCACTTAATAAGATAGACTTGGTTGAATTCATGGCGAAGTCCCTCCACCAAATACCACTGAAAACTCCTCCCCCACCAAAACCCTGTCACACAACCAAAATCTTTGTTGTACGACTATTCCTTACCACCAGGATTTGTTGCTCCCCCTCGTCGGGACCCACATCTCAGCCATCTGAAACCACTTCCAACATTATCCCTAGCCACATAGAGACAATAGTCACAAAAAGACCATCCTCATAATATTTATAACAACATAGTATGACCACCTTCCCTGAATGGAATTGTCGTGGGTACAATTCCAATTTTGAAGAACTTGTTTAACTAATAAACATATGAACACCAAAGTGCAGATCTTTGCAGGAACTTAAATATGCCATCGTGACCTCTTCCAATCGTCAAAATATATAAATCGTCGCTAACCTTTATAGAAAGAGGTGCAGTAGGGGAGGTGCATAAATCGGTGTCCCCTATTCTTCAACCCCTCTTCAAACTAGAGCTCATGCAGGCAGCGAATTCATCAGACCACTGCCTTACTGTCTGTGACTTACTTAGTAAACCCCTTATCGGAGCCAAGCGCCGACTTGGGTAATCTTTTCTAAGCAGCTCCCTACTTTGTTGTTTAACTAGAAGACTTCAAGCCTTGCCACCGCTTCTGTTGGGCGATCTGCTTGTTATCTCTTTGTCTAAGCTCTAAGATCCTAGTTGATCCTACTAACCACATTTTCCCGTGGGAGCCTGTATCACAGAACTCATCCTACAATTAACGTGTTATGATAACAACCTTTTTCTTCCTACTTCCATATTTCCTTATTTTCCCTTTCCTCTTATGGATCGCTTTACTGATCCCGGTTTGAGTTGATTTATACAGGCATGTGACACATTATCCCATAGCCTTAAATGAAACATTACACCGGAGAGCCAACATGTAAAACTAAATTCCAGTCTGAGCGTATGACCGAGCGTAGTTAGCTTTCTTTAAGTCAAGGCCACAGGCTAATCCACTTCTTTCTTCAACAAGGTGGTTTCCAACCATGATGATTGCCTTAACTTCCTTCCAGCAAGGTATTATCAGTACAGCAAGCCGCATCCCGCTATCTTCCAACAGGTATGGCGTTCGGCTTCCTTGGTGGTCCCAAGAGTGTGGACAAGCTAACCGGAAAAAGGAAAAAAAAACGCACCACCTCCAAACATGAGTTATTTTTAAAAAGCGCAGGCGGCGAGATCTCGTCGAAACCTATATACCAAACGCGTAATCATAACCTTTCGAACTTGTACTGTCACGACTGTCAATCCTAAACTCCCCCCCAAGTTCCTTCAGTGTGGTAAATGCCCAGAAAATATTCTTGCCACCCCCAAACAGCTCTTCACCCACAGTCCTCCGTTATGGGCCGATATAACTGACGATTTATGCTCCAGCAGTAGGTTATAGTTTTGCTACCACTCGAGCTCTTTCTGCTATCACTGCATCGCCAGATTCTCAACAAGGAAAGGGAAAATCATACTATATCAGTCTTTTTGCACTTGCAGAGTATCAAACTGCACTGGCGCAGAATAGTCAAAGACGGTGCACCTCGGTTCAGCAGATTCGTACATTTCGTTCCGCTCCATATTCACTTCAAGCAATCACGCGTTCTTGCTGCATCTTTTAACAGAATCTGGAATCGAATCCTTATTTTTTTTCATTCTGTTCTGGACTACAGCTGTATTGTAATCCCTATTCCCAAAACTGGGAAAGGATCCGAATTTGGAGGGCAACCAAAGACCAATTCCGCTGACCTGTCATGCTTGTAATTTAATGGAGAAAATAGTTTCAGGCCGCTTCTGCCTGTTCTGGAGAGGTGCTGCCATGAGTCTTATTATTCACAGGAGCTGTCCAAGTTCTTGGGCCTTTATGCTTCCAACGTCGACCCGCGGATCTCTGTCGTTAAAAATTGATCATAACATCCGGGAAGCCTTTCAACTGGTGGGATGGTTCTTATGCCTTTTTTTTTACCTTGAAAAAGCTTATGAGAACAACGTGGAGAAACCTTTGTCTACTAAACTCCACTCAGCTCGGTCCGATGGATAGGCTTCCACCTCTTTATTAAAATGACCTTTCTGTCAAACAGTCCACCAGGTATCGGTGCTGTTCTTGGTCTAGTTACGCCCGGCACTCTTATCTACTGGATGAAGGTGTTATCGGCAGGGTAGTGGTCTAAGTGTATTAATTATTAATTGCTCAGAGAATTGCAATAACATCTACAACAATCTATCGAGCCAGCGACAAAGTATGACTTTTTCTCATATAGTTTGATGACTTTGCGCTATACAATTGCAGATGCCAGGCTGCTATTTCTTGAGAGGCAACTTCAACTAACTAATGAGAATATTTCACAATTGGGTAACTCCTATGGCTTCCATTTCTCACCTACCAAAATCTCAGCAGTACTATTTAGGAATTATTACCCAGCGTTTCCTCTTCCTTGCCTTTACCAGACATATATCATTAACATATTGCTGGATCCCTTCATATGTCGGAATTCCGGGTTATGAAGAGGCGGACCGGCATGCTGAACTTGCCTCTGCGACCTTCTCTAACGGCTCGGGGGCTTCTCCCCGATGCTCTGGAAATGCACTACCTTCCTTCTTCCTATTATTTCTCCCCACATCCGCGGCGGGTTTCGGTCCGCTTGGCAGGAGCGCTGGGAGCGGGATTTTCATGGGGAAAAGCTTCGTCTTCTCAAGCCAACCTTTGGGATTTGACCTTCTTGCTTCCGTCAACGTCACCACGAGGTTGTATTGACCCGCCTTCATATCGGCCGCACTAATTTTACTCATAGCTACCTCATGTTCAACGAACCTCCTCCTACTTGTCGGTTTTGTAAACTTCATACACCTTCGACAATTCGGCATATATTCGTGGACTGCCCTTCACTCTCCATTGTCCGCCAAAAGTTTTTCCCCCTACTCCGATCAAGACCCTTTGATGAACGCCTGCGTTTTCTCTTGTCTGATTCTCCGTTTTTCCGTTTTTATTCCATTTTTGATTTCTTTCACGAACTCCAACTACTATATAGGATTTAATGTTTTTCTTCGGAAAAACTAACGGGAAAGAAACGGCGATCTTACATGCGACGGGTCCACTTTTCAAGGAATTACCGTAGTTCTCGTACTACTGCTGCTGCTTAAGATTTGATATTTTCTTCTGTCCCAGCATTGTCGCTTTTCAGTGAGCAGTGACGATCTCTCTATACCTACTAAAAAAAAAAAATATTTAGGAAAAATGGGAGTCAAAAAATCTCCCACCTTCCTCCCGTGAACCTAACCTTATATGGTTCACCCATTCCTGTAACTTCGCAAGTCAAATTTCTAGGCCCTATTCTAGATAACCACTTAATATACTCGCTGCACATTAAACCGAAAGCGACTTGTCATTGCGCGCTTGCTTCATCTCTCCTCAAAATCTTGGAAGTGCTGATCACAAGTCCCCTTTGCGTCTCCACACACTCCTAATTTGATCGAAGTTGGACTATGGTTGCGTAGTACATGGTCAGGCCTCCCCAACCCTACGATACCTGCTAGATCCCATCCCATCCCATCCCATCCTAAACGAGGAAATCCGTATCTCCACTGGAGCCTTCCGGTGTGATGCCGCTCTCTCTTCGAAGGGAAATACATCATATGCACAAGTTACCTTCGCTTTCAAACCCCAATACCGTCTACTCTGACATCGATTCTGCGAGAGATACCTCCGAATCCTCATTACTGACCATTTGCAAACATGATTTATAACATCCTTAACTTCCCAACATCCCTTTGCAAAAGATGCTACTGTTCTTTTGTGATGAAGGGTATACACCTTGGTTATTCCCTGCTCCCACCATTTGCCTAGTCCTGACCTCTCTCTCCAAATCTGCCTTGTTTAAAGGCATCATTCCTTACTCATTCAGCAGTTCACGGCTCTAAAACAGGTTACAGTATGGGTGCGTCTACTGTCTTTCCTGAACGCATCCTTTCCCATACCCTTCCCCCTTGTGCTTCAATTTTTATGGCTATAATGATTGCCCTCACTCGAATTTTATTCCTTAACCAAGACCACTCTTATGTCATTTATTCAGACTAGCTTGGCGCCCTCCAGACACTTAAAACCCCAATTCTAAAAACACAATTAAAAACACAATGGTATACGCTGTACAGCAATTTTTTTGGGCTGCTTCACTCTCGTAAGAAACAAATCGTACTATGTTAGACCACCTCTCACCCAGGGGTAACTGGCAATGAAATCGATAACAGAGAGGTCAAAATGGCCGCCTTTTCTTTCCGGAGCTGTTCTAGATACCTCCCACCAACTGATTATTATCCTGCTCTCCGACAAGGATTCCGGTCTTATTGGCAGGAGTGCTGGGAGAGGGGCAAAACTTAGAAATATAAAGCCGAACATTGGTGTTTAGTCTTCTTCTCACCAACGCAAGCGCTTGCACCAAGTGATACTTGCACGCCTCTGCATTAGCCACACCAATATCACATTCGAGCCCCTACATATCACGGGATCCTCCTCCCATCTGCAAATTTTGCTGTCGCCATACCCCGCAATCTGTTCATCATTTCTTCATTGATTGTCATCAACCGAACCCCATCCGCCGTCGTCAGTTTCTTACTTTATTGTCCAAAACGCCTTTTAAAAAGTTATCCCACATCTTATCTGAATCCTCCCAATTTAGTAGTAACTATTTTCTCTTATCTCCTAGAACTGAATATTCTCCACAACATTTAATTTTGGTATGTAATAGAACTACTTGTAATGTAAGGACATCTTTTTATTTAACTTTTTATTTATTTTTGACCGAATATTCATTTCGCCCCAAATTTTGTTTTTACATTTAAAACATGTATGAGCCAGGACCCACCCATGGAGTTGATTTTTCGACCCAGTGTGGCCGCATCTTTGTGGGCCGTGGTGGATCCTGTACATAAACTCAAAAAAAAATAATAAATAAATAAATAGAGGGGGTGGAAGTGGGTCAGTGTGCAGTCTGGAAAGACAGCAGTTGCACCCACTACCTCCTCCCTCCTTGAAATGTGTTTAAATTTACATTAATTCCGTACGAACGACAAAGTGCGAGAGGAATGAAGCCTTTAATAGAGCCGGGTGTGTTACAGCCTTGGTTAGAGATGACGATATCGGGCACATCGTAGGTTTGGATACTCCCACAGTGCACAAAAATCTTCATAATCATAAGGGATAACAGCATGAATAGAAATTCGAAGATAAACAAAGATGGAGGTCACCAGCGATGCAAATGGCCAGTTGATGCAAATGTTACAAATGACCATCCTCAAAAATATATTGATTGATGGCTGAAGCGTGATGGTGTCCTGAAGGTAGGATATAAGTAGGCAGCCCATAAGGAAGACCATCTCTACGTAGGGACATTTGAGGCACGTTACTTCTGGCTGCCACCGATCCAGACTCACCCATTCGGGACGCGTAGCTATACGCAGGAATTCATTTTAGGAGAGGGTCGTGTAAGGTCCAGATAGCATCTGAGAAGTTTTCTATAGAAACGACCACAATAGTCTTATTTGGTTTGATATGATATATATATATATATTATATACATATACCTGTTATATATATATATATATATATATATGAAGGTATATTTTATATTATATATAGTATTATATATATATATATTATATTATATATAGATATAATATAGTATACTATAATATAGTGAGTTATTATATACTAGTATAATATATATATATATAAGTCATTTAGTAAAATTTGTATACTATATGATATATATATTATATATATATATATAAGGTATATAGTACTAATATATACTATATATATATATATATATATACTAATTATAATATTCATAGGTATATATATATATTTATATATATATATACTATATACTGTGGCTAGGCTGGTCATGGAGATGAGGCTAGTGCTCGGAGCATATATAATCAGTATATTCATACGTATATATAATATATATAGTTATATATTATATATACTTATTATATAATATATGAATATATATATAATACTGATATATATATTATACTATATTATAATATATACTAATATATACGTATAAATATTATTATAATATATATAACTATATATACTTAATATTTATATATATATATATATATCTATATAATATATTATATTATTTATATATATATATACTATATATATATATATATATTATATACTATATGGTAAATCGCTGAATATTCTCGTCTCGACCTTGATTTGACGAATAGTATCGATAATATCGATATTATCAT
Source organism: Trachelipus rathkii (assembly GCA_015478945.1). NCBI lineage: Eukaryota > Metazoa > Arthropoda > Malacostraca > Isopoda > Trachelipodidae > Trachelipus > Trachelipus rathkii. Next base: position 17,326 of record JABUQX010133805.1, read on the forward strand.
TCCTTGGAGTATGATATAATAAATATATATTATATATACTATATATATATATATATTGTATATATATATATATATATATATATATATATATATATAATATAACGCGTAAATAATCCCAAGATGTCCCAAATTGGTATTATTTTGAGATTTATAGACGTACCGAACTAAGATTGTT
>JABUQX010133805.1:20000-43338 GCA_015478945.1 Trachelipus rathkii
TTGTATGGAGTAACTGTTCTCAATTTCTGGGGGGGAGGGGCATCTGTATTCACTATGCTAGCGAGCTTTTGGACAGGTCGAGAGTCAAAGGCCAAAAGACGGTATAAAACTTCTCGCTACTTTCCACTTCACCTTGAACCCTCTATCTTTGCGTACAGCGACGACTGATGTGGTGCTTTATCTCAATGCAATAGGTACCGCAGCGGCAGATGCTCGAGGAACTGTACTCGCGTACCACCACCTTATCGACGCCCGCGTAGCATAATGGTGCTGTGCTCTGCGCATTGATTTGTGATGAATGATTCGGGTGTATCAGGACGGGTCAGCGATAGATGCATAGTAACGCTGCTGCTTCCCATTTCTTTCCATGTGACTCCGCTCTGTTTCTGTGGAATTCTCTTCCATCTCTCCTGCTGAATTTAAAATTTAATCTCCCTAACTTCAAAGCTTGCGTCTGTGCTCATCCGCGTAATTTTGCATTTAGTTTGGGTGACTTCTGAAGACGTGTAACCACCCCTCCTTGAATAGGGGCTCTGCCCGTGATGGTGGTGGACAACTATAATATATATATATATATATATATATATATATATTATAATATATATATATATATATATATATATATATATATAGGTATTATTATTATAAATAGATATATATTATAATGATGTAGTTATATTAAATAGTTGTAATGGTTAAAGAGTAATTAAACCGGTTGTGTTATTACATGAGAACACGCATGATTTGATTGTATTTATTCCACGATGCACGCTAATATTAACGAATCGATCTTTGATCCTCTTCTAAGACCAAATCTTACAATGTCACTTAGTGCATCTGTTTCGGGAGAAAAGAATTGCACCCACATCTATTGTTGTGCTAGCGTGTATCGTAGAAGGTGACAAAGACGTGTGGATATTGAATTGGCTGCCCACCATATATACTATATGTCTTTTGAGAGGAAGTGCGATATACACATGAATGCCTCGGGTCAGACAGATCGTGATCGCCGAAACCCAGCCACACTATCTTATACTGTGAAAATGTATGATACATGTATGGTAGCATGGAATGTTAGATGGAATAAATGCGTGAGTTAGACTAAGGTGAGGAGTACTGATTTAACGAGGGCCAATTTTTTTTTGATTTTGCTAACATTGTAACTTGAACAAAGACTGAAAGTTAAACGGTGAAATGAGTGGGTGGCGTTGGTAATGAAATGTGTATGCCACTGTGTGGAAAGGAATGAGAGGCTAGAGTAAGGATTGCAATTCTGATAGCAACCTTGGGTATCAGAGCGATGTAATAGATTCATGTGGTAGTTGTGAGTACTGAATTTAATGGAGTTAAATTTAAGTTTTGAGAGAAGGAGTACGTCAAGGTATGTGTGGTTGTGCGTATGGTCCATGCTGAAGGGAAATGTTGGAATAGAGAGTACGATTATGTCTGTGGATACTGTGATCAATTGATTTTTTGGCATAGGGCGGTGAGTAGGAGCTATCAGATTGATTGTTTGGGGGGCGCTAAATGGTTAATTGGAGAGGTGATCAGAAAAGAGATGGTATAGACAGGGTGGTTTGGGTGTCGGGGGAGAAAATTGAGCGAAGGTCAGATAAGTGTGGACTGATTCTGTGAGGAGAGAGGTATGTGTGTGTAAGTAATCCTTTCTTCAGTTAAATTAAGGAAGATTATATATAAAAGTTTAGTGACAGACTTTATCGAAGAGCGGTAAGATGATCATGATATGAAAAAATTATGATTGATTTTGTGTATGCGTGTACAGGAGTGGGAGTCGAGTCGAGGGGAGTACGGTAAATGCTTGAAGAGAAGGTAGAGAAGAGCGTATCGGTGGTAGTCGCAGTAACAGATCTTTCGAAGCATACTTCAGATTATCAATGTGTGGAGAGGCGGGACCCCCTGGTATAGCGCCGGTAGGCGCGCCTGGGGTCTGATGGGCTGCTCAAGTGTGGTCCAGTATAGTGCGCCGATGCTACTGCGGGCATATGTGACATCCGGCGCCGTGCCTGGCGTAGTGAGTCACTAATAAAATTATAATGGACTAAAGACCAAAATGAGTTCATTATCAACGAACACGCCTGTATCGCATCACAAGTGTACGACAGATCTTGCAGTTGCACAATAAGGTGCGTTAGGAGGTGTAGCGTCCCTAGACCTCCAAGAACACTGAGAACGTTGTCTCGGTTTATAATACACGTGAGCAGCGGTATGATCGCACATTGATGTTTTTTCACCTCTTCTCAGTTTGCTCCAGCTAAGTCAAGGGTCTCATCCTCCTTATATACTGGGAACTGTTACAGTAGCCCCGGGCCATGAGATCGTAAGGGGAGGCGGTGGAGGAGACTGATCTACCAGGCTTATGACGTCGCGGGATTGTCGTTGACAGGGCGCGTCATGCGAAGGCCGCTGAAAAGGCTAGCTAGTAGGGCTGTTGCCTGGTCATCTTTTCACAGTGTTCACGGTTGTTACGCCTGTTTCGCTAGCGGAAGGCAGGGAGAGCGTACGGATGTGATGGAGCGAGGTGCTCGAGGAGGAACATTATCACCCGAATGCTCCGATACCACTAGGTGTGAACCATTTTACGAAGAGCCATCGGTCACGCGAAGAAGGAGCGTTGCTCGTGTAAGGCTCGGTGCGTCCCCTGTAAGTGTTTGGTATATCGACATTGAGGTCAGACTCCAATGCTTACTCTCGCTGTGGTTCTTCCTTCGATGTCAATAGATGCCACTACCCAGCTCTCGGGTGTTACTGCATAGCTATTGCTCGATTGGCCATCGTTAACTCATCGTATTGTTCCCTGCATAGAAACTAAAGGATGTCGTCTTATGCTCCTCACTCTTAAAGCAGACGTGCGTCTGGCTCCCTTTCATGATAGGCGAAGTTTGGTGGCTAAGAGGGTAGATTGGGTTATGTGAGAGCGTACTTACAGTGGTCGGGGCTAAGGGAAAATAGCCACCTCCGATTGATAGATTGCTAGTTACTGCCCGCGAGTTAGGTGGGTGACTAACGTTGAGGTAAGACAAAGAAGAATCATTGCGGTGGCAGCATATGGTTGTTCATGGAAGCTGACGACGTCACTATGCGTGACTACCACCAAAAGGCTCAAAATCTCAGTTGCAGATGGTATGAGCCACCAGGACAAACTACGCAGACACATACCACACGCACTGTCACCACCAGTCATCTTCAATCCGAACTATAGATGGCGATGCATGACAACGTGTTCCAAGCACATACCACTTATTATTCAAAGGATCTTTGTATCGCCCTTTTTGGCAACAACACATATAATAGTGGATCTACGACTATCTACATCCTAGTTTATGACGAGAAACTATTACTTACGAGTGACGATCGTTCAACATAGAGGTTGAGGTACACGTGGATGCATCTGACGCTCACGTTCAAGACGATTGGTCATGACCAATATTCAGCACTCTTCTTATGAAATAGTACAAAAGTGACGAGATATCAATGGCGATCACAAGAAATGTTGTCCAAATATCCACGCCATATCCTCGCACGCCCCGCGTACGTGTCATTGCCTCTTCCACATACGCGCAACACCTAACTAAAATAACATCAATTGTTCAGGAGCGGACAACAACCGACTCGACTTACAATCATAGGTTCATCAGTTCGCCTTTTCATGACTTTTTGATTCGTCAGTACAGGAGAGCGAAATAAGATCGAAGATTTGAGACCCTTTCTAATACCAATTTAGAGGTGGGCACGTAATAAACGGCTGGAGAATAAAACTGTATTCAATCGCGACTAATACCGATAAGATCAAGATGAAGCGAGAACACCATTTCATACGATAACCGAGATTATTCCCGATATAATCGTGATAAATAATAGTATCGACGATAAAGCGCTATACCGACTAGCAATTCAAAATTCGTTTAATAGTATATGTTTTTCACTTTTTAGGTATTATACAGTATAGATACAGTGGAATGTCTAAAAAAGAGAACGACCGCTTGTAGCTTTCTAAGGAAATTAATGGTTGTGAAACATAAAGTATTATTAACAGTTGCTGTGACTCTCAGCATCGTATATTTTGAGTAGACTTTATAAATAGAAATTTTTCAGATATTCTCATTCTGTTACGCCGCGACACTGTACCGCATTAAAATATGGAGAACCAGGTTCGCTACTGAGTATAGTATATAGACCTGGTAAACCTTTGGATATGTCTTATATTTCATAAGTAGTATAGGATTATTTAAGTTATCTTGTTCTCCGTTGGGCTCTCTCAGTGTTCGTTTAGAATAACAAAAAATATATCGTCTATTATTTCTTGAATTTAATGCATGTGCTGCACTGCTATTAATTTCTATAATAGTTATGGTCAAAAAGCCAAGGTAACATCAAAGGGATGTATGAAGATGAAAGTCGAGAGAATAGTATAAGAATTACAATTATTCAAGTATAATAAATATATAAGAATACTAAGGTTCTCATGGCGTCTGCAGAATTTGAATGGTGTTCTTCACGCCATGTTATAGAATCTGATTAGATGAGAGGGTATATTGTGGAAGAAGTTTCGTCACGCAGATGACAGAGGAAAATACCGTCCAGTTAGGAGCTCTGTAGGTATCTTTACCAAAAAGGAGTAAAACTAATCGTTCTATTCACCACCCGAGCAAGTCCGTTTGTGCTAGACAACTCAGCCATGAGCAAGTATTGATGACTAGAGCGCTTTATAAGAGCAGCTACAAATGAGACAACACATTCGCTCATTGGATTAAAAGATCTAGGTCTGACGAGCAGCATGTCTGACTCCGATTGTCGAGCCGTGCAGCTACTTGAATCTAGTCGATGGAGACAACTGTACTACTTGATTGATTCATTTGACTATGGAACAGATTCTGACCTTTTCATGCGTGATAAATCATCAGCAGCATCGACATGATTGAATCCTTGAAGTAGTAAGTACCTTCTCTTCGCCATCGTCTTTCTCCTCCGGTCTGTCTGGCTACAGGTTATACTGTTTGCGTCAATGCTCAATAGTTGTGACGCGTCGAGCCGCAATAATACTCTTCTCCACCTTTCATTTCTACTCATTCAACGGGCCTTGACACTCTGACGTTTTGAGGCCATTGAGTGTTTTCTCAAAAACGACTATGCATCGTGCACACACTGTGAAACTTGGGTGGGACAGGCAGCTGAACCAAGAGGATGACTCGAGTCCCTCCTTTAAAGTTGCTGGGAGAACTTTGTCTATGACGATTAAGGAGGGTCATTTACGGGTGACGAGGTATTGGTACGCACACGAGACCATGAGAGGCGATCTGAGCATTCTGGGTCGCGCTACTTGCACGCAAAGTACAGATATGATGCTTTAGGGGAATCATGTGGTCGTCTGTATGGTTCGACTTTGAATTGGAGGATGAGTTGGGAATCTAGAGGGACGGTGCAGTGCCCTCCCACATGTGACGGCTAGCATGAGGCCCCGTGGTCTGAGTCATGTTCTGGTTCACGAACTACCTTGAGTATTCGTCCGGATTACTCCTAGGGATGCAACACGGGCGACTTGGAGGTGGCTAGATGGGATAATCTAGGATGCGAACTCCTGATAATTGAAAAAGAAATATTAATTTAAGCTAGTTTATATTTATATATCATTTATCTTTTTTACTTTTTTAGCTAATACAGAGTAAAGCATTGAAATAACGTCTCGCTATAATCATTTAGTTTCAGGTTTCGCGTGAAGGCATATTCTGACAGTAATGTCGACGATATATATCGTGACAAACAAGGAGAAGTATCGCTATATATAGGCTAGAGGAGGACATGTCCACATTTATGTTGGCATAAGAAGATATATATTGCTCACGTCCGGATAGCAGATAACCACCGAAACCACAGGGTGATATCGGACCGTATATCGAATTATCGCCATCTCACCCAGAGAACGTCTAAATCGTAGTTTGGAACACAAAAGTTATCCGAGCGATGCCGATTATTCGCGTAAAAGATATTGAGGACGAATTAACATCACACGAGAAACCGCGTTTATCAGCAGAATAACGCCCACTAAATTGTCTAGAACTATCATCCATCACCGGTGTCTCTCCTTCAGCTCTATATTGCTCTTACTGAGATTTACCCAAGTGCTTGTAGGACGGCATATGACTCATCATCATGTAGCTCTAGAGCCCACGAAAGATATAGGAAATCTCGGAAGGCCGCTTACCCGGCGAACACGGACACCTTTTCTCCGATGCATGTATTGAGCATTCCTGGCAAATAGATAACGTCAGATTTCACCCACCTGTAAGCCTATAGTGCCCTTCTACGACACGCGAGGACATACGATGTGGGCAATTCTTTCTCCCCAACATAGGGATATAAGGGATAGGGCTGTATTTAGATCTTGTGCTAGAAGAGGGTGTGGATAAGTATGTGTATATCGAGTAATGTGGAATAAAAAGGGTGGTTTATCACTTTCCTAAGGATGGATTGTTTCTGGTAAGGAATGAAATGTGCATATGATAGCGCAGAACAGAGAAGGCCGAGCCCTAGCACTTGAATCGTCATTAGCAATAAAAGTGGAACGCAACATGAGTATAGGCTGATATATAAAGGATATCTGTATTCAATTATAATATATATAATTAACATACTAGGGTAACATACTAGTTAGTATAGTTAATGAGACCTATAATACTAGTCAGGTAATTATAAGCATACTAGCTCGTAGATGGTCCCGGTAATATTAATTACATATATATATATATAGTATATATCGAGGTATATTAAGGGTTAGGCGTATAGTAAGCTGTATATTACGTGTACGCATAGCGTGTATATACTAATTATGAAGTTGAATAGCCGTAATCTAATAATAATAGCTATATATATATTATGGTAAATCTTGCCAAATTATGGATGCTTCTTTTAAGAAGCAAGCACCCATATAGAGATGATGTAAATTTTTAAAGATCCATATTTTGAATGAGGTATTATATTTAACATGAAGTAAAACTATTCAATAAAAGTAAAGAAGTACTAAAGTCCCTTCTGTTGGAGATACCTTTTCTTCGTATGGTCAATATAGTAGTCCACGCATGACTTTCCCCAGCCCGCGTTTACCTCCCTTGCGAAAGTTGCGATTTTGAAGTTTGGGAGGAGTTCCGGGAGAGAGTATCATTTAAGAGATGTGCACATCGTTAATTTCTCTGATTCTTCTTGCTGCTGTTCAAATTTAATCTAAAGGATCTGAAGAGTATCGCTTATTCACGGAGAGGTTTATATATTATTTCATTTGCGACTTAGAATGCTCAAGAAGATTGTATGCTTCGTGTACGTTGAGAGCAAATCTTAACGCATAATGTTACGGCACATAAACTGTATAAGATTCTTGTATATCGAACCAGTGTAGATAGATTGCTGGCTAAGTGCAACAGTTTAGGCTCATCTCCATGCGCTAGAACACGAGTGGAGAAAATGATGATGTGCAGTAATGAATTCATAGCAATAGAAAATAGCCGATTACACTAAAAATACGACTAAAGTTAATCATAATGTCGATGACTTCGTAATTCGAATGCAAGCATATCTAAATTATCGCCTCAAAAGGACATAAAGTAGACTTAATACAAGACATGTTGGGTATCGTGCGATCTGATCAAGAGCAAAAAGTAGTTTATCACGGAATAAATGTAAAGAAATATCAAATACGAGGCATGAACTGGTGTATACAGACTGCTCCGAGTGAGACTAAACGATACTAGATAATAATAATGATCTTGAAACTATATAAAACAATTGCAGATAAATCAGCGAGTGTTAATACTATAGTATATTTGATAATCTACGGAGGTATACGTGTAGTATGTATAATCATCGATAAGATATATATAGTGTAGCTATAGTTGTATACTATATACTTGGGCAATAGTGTAGCTAGCTAAGGCAGAGATGGAAGCTCTTCTAACTAGCCACTAAGTGAAGCGGAAGAGTATGTTATACTCATTAACTACCGTATAGTACTGACTATTGCGAACAAAGTATCAGTATTCAGCTACATAGCTGTAGATAGGTATATGTATATATATAAGTATTCGGTACGTGATATGAGCGGGTCATTACGATCTATTGATTGACTATGTCAGAGTATGTGTTAGAACTATTTCTAGCGTTCAATGGATAGTAATATTGAGTACGCACTAATTATTATTAGTCGTAAGCTACAGTGAAGGTACTGAAATGATACGCTGCCGCCTAATATACTATCAGTACGAGCGCCTGATTAATTAAGGGAGACATGAAGGTACGTATTATATATATCCGCGATATGTTAAGTAGTAATATAGCTATAGATCGCTTATAAATGATATATATACCTATATATCTAGTATAATATATTATATATATATATATACTATACTAACGTCTTAGTGATACAGAGTGTATGAGTAGTATATAATTTAAAATATTTTTATATATTTAAGAAAAATAAAAGGTGCATTACATAAATCAGCAAGGCATGATTTGGTTATGATCCGTTAGATAAATAAACATAACATACAAACATTTAAAGTGCATAAACATACAAAAAATGTTCATACATAATATATTGATATGAACAATTGAATTAATATCCATGGGTTAAATAATGGCCACGATCGATCGAGAACCGGTTGGAAGTCCAATCGGACAAGGTCCAGGGTATAATATAGGCCGTTTTCTAAATGTAGTCCATTATGTGATCAATTCGCGCGAACGTAAAGTAGTTTTCAACAGCTGTAGTTACGAGAGTAAAACATTTGCTTAGACATAATGTAGGAGGCAAAGTGTGCTTAGAAAAATTTTAGGGAATCCTTTATTTTGAAAAAATCTGTCTTCCACCAGACTAGTAGAAAGGGAGCGGCTGTCCACTGCCCCATCTTCGCTTTGGAAAAGGAAATCCAAGAGTTGCGTAGTGGGATCCAAAAAATGAATTTCCTGACCATAATGCCAAACTTTGATGAAATTTGAGTCGGATAGCTTGATATGAATACCATATCGGAGACGTAATAGGAATTTACATATGTATGGAGGCGAAATGTCGACGTGTGAAAATTGGTTAAAGCTACTCCATTTGTGGAATTTTGATAAAAGGATTTCTTCACATTATTACTAAAGATAAGGGGAGCGTCGAGAGACAGACACACGGCAATTTAGTAACAATTCGACAAATTGAGAATCGCCGAGGTTCGTGAGTGGAGAATCCAAAATGAAGTTTCGTAATCCCATAATGCCAAACTTTGAATGATGAAAGAAATCCAGGCCGAAAATGGGGAAGTTTGGCTATGTCTAGCGATGAATGCCTCGACCTGTTATAGCTTATCGAAAATCTAGTACGTACACAGAGACCATATATGCCATGTGATATCTGAGTAATAAATTGATAAATATTGAACGTTACCAGTACGGATATAGAATGTTGCGTGCGGGCGCGCAGGGATTAGGATTGCTTGTTCTGGCGTTATCTAAATATCCCGGTTCACCAATTATTTAGTAGGACTTGCTAAATTAGTGGCTTGCTTCTTTTAAAGCAAGCACCCTATGTACGATGATGGTGGCAATTTAAAGATCCCATATGTGTTGAATGGACGGTTATTTATCTAACAAGCAAAGTAAAGATATTCAACGTGAAAGTAGAAGTACCTAAAGATCTCGCCCTTTCTAGTTGCGAGTACACTGTTCCCTTCGTTAGGTCGAATTAGATAGTACCACGGGCGACTTCCAGCGCGTTATTACCATCACCACGATCATGCGCCGAAAGTTGCGTTTTCGAAGTTTTAGGGCGAGGAGGAGTTCCGGAGAGAGATCAGTCGATTTAAGAGAATTTATGTACTTTCGCCGTTCTAAAAGTATCTCTTGAGTTGTGTATGTTAGATCTTAACTGAAGAGTATGTTCTAACAAAGGGCAGTGGGATTTTATTCATATTATTTACGCCATTTCCGGAATGTATATAAAGAGTTGCTCTTACGAGCGGCATAATACTTAGGTAGTCATCATAAGTAGGAAAACATATTCAAATTCTTAACAACGAGAGTATTCATATAATGCGAGTGTTACATTGATCTAACTAGTATTATATATATAGTATATTATACTAGTATTAAATTATTTAGTTATTTTAATATTTATATATTCGTAATACCGCACGTCTCGGCTTTGTGTTAAATGCGCGGCATTAAATGAGATATGATACGTCCGAGGTATCTATAGGAGGATTTACATAATGTGGTATAATGATATTGATAGAATATCGAGTATAATTGCACGCTGAGATATATAATTATAAAAATATAATCAATTTTGATATTATTATTGATTATTATTGATGTGTTGATATTATTATTATTATTATTATATTCATATTATTATGATTTAGCAATCTATTATTGTGTAGATTCCATATTATTAATTTATTCATAGTATTATATTAAATTAGATTTATTATTTACTATCTGGGTATGTTCTAATAGTCTATCGCATAGCATATAGGCTTAACTATTATGTGGGTTATCACAAGTTAATACGCATACTCAGAAAAAAGGACGCTGACCTGATGAGCGGGATTGAGAAATGATAATATGCCGATTTTTGTCGATGACGATGCGCGATGAATCATCCCCATCTAACCGATAATTATGATAAGCAGTATATTCTCAGGCTTTACATAGTTATATGCTAGTAATAAAGGAGGAGTGACGGAATAACGCATGTAGTAAGTAGGATATGAATAAAGTTATTAGGTAGCTGTACGAGTATAGGGTATCAACGTACTACGCTGTAGGATAGTCTATGCTGTACCCTAGCATGTGCATAGTTGAGAGCTATACGATAAATTTATAACTGATCAGTATATATAAAATTATAATACTAAAGCTATTATAATGGGGTAGGGATGGTTGTAATAAGAACTACCAGTTGTGCGTTATTAAACCCATCTTGAGGTTGCGAGTTAGAACCGGAGTGGCAGTTAGACTCTGTGAAGACACACTAGCGCATAAAAAGAAAAGCGCAAGTATGGTTTAATTAGCTCCATCGGAAAAATGTAAAAACACGCAATGTATACGGAAAGTATTCTAAGAATAAATATGGGATATTATATATTCTCATATTAAAAACTATTCCTTTGTATAAGTCCGATTGGATTAATCAGAATCGTAGCAATCGGATAAGGCGTTCCAATATGTTCTAATCGATAGAGATAGGCTGAAAGGGTCGAAATAAAAAAATAGTTTCTGTGAATTTTAATATATCAGTTATGCGATGTAATCGATTTTATTGTAAAGTATAAGATATATTACTTCTAATAAGCACTAGGGTGCAGTTAAGATATATTTCGTAATATATGATGTACGTAGAGCGGATATGCCGTCATGATGATTATGTAGTGAAGACCCTCATGTAAGGTAGGCTATATGTAGTATAATTATATATACTAGTATAATGTGATTGTTAAGTTCATGTACACTCATCTATAATCACTTGAGCTATATGATGTGATATAAGTCATAAAATAGTATATGATATAGAGAGTTACCGTGATTGGATATGGGATATAGAAGATATATATATATATTTATCAAGTGTCTGGTAAGTATAAATGTATATATATAATAGTATATGATATATCCCTATAATAGTCCGAGATATCCTGAGAAGGAGCTAGTGTCATCTCTAGCGTCAAATTTAACATGTCAAAGAAAGTCAGTGATTCTGTAGTTCAAGAGCTCTGCAGAAAGTTTGCTTTTCTACCCCTTGATGCCACCATTGTCAAAAAGTTTATAATAAAGCAACTATATGTGGAGTGTGTAGGATTTGTCGAGAAATGTGGCATACGTAGCGGCAAGCGGATTTTTCTTTGTGCGTCACTGAACATGTCATCCTAGTAAAGAAGAGTTGAAATATAACAGTGACATTGTCGGTCATACGCTGCGCAATTAGCCAATTATATTATATTTTTGGGAATGCATTGCAAATGATAATAAATTTGTTTTTAGTAAAATAAGTAAAAGTAAAACCTTTTAATTTCAGATAGAGTTTAATATAATCCGATTTATCAGAACTAAATATGACACCTCTATTAATTACTTTACCTTTAATTGATTTATATGGCTCATAATCATTAAATTTATATCATTTTCCATAATAAATAAATTTTATTTGGTCAGACGAGTTAACAGGACATGAGGAGAGAAGAAAAAAATATGAAATTTAAGAATCTAAAGAAATTTATTAAGGAATTTTTAAAATATGTGTTAGGTCCATGTTGTAACACGGTGTACATGACATGTATAAAATTGTAAAAATGTTCATCAAATTTGTTCATCCATGGCGTAAGAGGAACTATCCGATATAGTGCTCGTATGCTAAAGAGTATACCTTCCCATTAGATCAACATGTTATGTCGTCGCAATCAGCAATAATTCCAAACTAATTATGTAGTATAAACGGAGAGTTATCTATATATATTAGTATATATATAATTATATATATTTATATTATATATATATATATATAATTACGCTATGTTATATAGTATAAATATATAATATATATACTATATAAGTATACCTCTATAGTAGTATACTATTTATTAAGAGGAGATATATGCAAGTATTAATGGGATGAAGCGACCAATGGTTAAATTTTATTTTACGAGTCATATCTTTATAAAGTAAAGAATCAATATTGGTAGATATGCTGATAACTGCTTCCATTATTATCTGATTATTCATTAATTATTATTATTATCTATGTATTATTATTATTATTATTAATTATTATTATTTATTATCGAAACATTTTTATTATCACTGTATTATTCATTCATTTTTGTAATGCGATTTAAAAGAAAAGGATCTGCGTAGATACTAGCTAGTATACGTATATATATATTATATATATAGATATATATGAATCGACGATCATCGTACTATATGTATAATCATAATAATATATTTATATCATATTATATATATATATAGTATATAGATACTAATATATAGTATATATATATATAAGTAATTTCTGTAGATGTAAAAGTGTTTATAATATATAAATATAATATACTACATAGTAATATATATATATATATAATATCTATAGTAATATTAAGTATATATAAATATAAATTTGTATTAACTATATATATATTGCAATATAAATATATTACATAACATAATATATATACTATTATATATAGCGATACTGTAATGTATATAAGTAAATAGTAAATAGATAAACATATAAATAATATCATATAGATATACAAGCACGCGAGGGACTATATATATATTAAGCTATATTATAATAGTATGTTCGATATGGCCCAAGCCGGACGGATGATCAGAGGAGGAACTGAGGCGAGCACATATTGCATGTACAATCTGGGTCGCGTCGTCGACGGAGGAGGGGGGCAACGGGAGGGGAGGGCAGAGCTGCCCGTGGCGCTCATGAGAGTGTTTACTCTTTATTGAGTCCCCTACCTGCGAAATTCTTTTTGATTATCCAGACGTCGCCAGTTAACGAGTTGGCCGGTTAAGTAACGTTTTTACAATATCAAATATAATATATATATTAGTAGTATAAGTAATATAAATCAGTATATAATGAAAATATAAATATTAGTTATATATTAATAATAGTAGTACATAAATATTTACAAAACAGGTAATATGAGTATATATATAGATATAATATTATAATAATAGTATATAGATTATATATAAGTATAATTATATATATATATATGTTAGTAGTTAATGAGTAGTATGAGTATACTCAATAGGGTAATACTCGACGTAGCGACGTGTAGGATATAGCCTGATATGTTGATATAGCCGCGTAAAGTACTACTGAATGGTCATAGTATATAAGTGATTATGATCTTAATAACTTACTGTATAGGTAAGATGATATTTCGCGGCATTACGTATATACCAGTAGTTGAGTAATATTTAAAATCGTATAGTAGGATATAAAGTAGTATGTACTATAGTAGGTTCAATTAATATTACGGTATATTAGAGATGAGTCGCATTCTGCACAGGGTGCGCAGAAGAGCTAGTTTGCAGGATCGTCATTTTGTCTCGACATTTTCTTTGACCGATACGAAGTCTTCTCACGGTCATTTTATATGCCTCTTTGTAATATTTGTAGATAAGGAAACTGTGTTGTTATTCGTAAAGTCTATCGCTTGATTTATCTTGTAATGTTGATAATTGTATGAGTATATAGGAATTGCTAGATTTTATTGTTCAGTCATAAAGATTCCCTCAATTCTTTATTAAGTTGTTTAAGCGTTCCAAGAATACATGAAATAATCACTGTCCGTGCTGGTCACTTCTATGAATCGAACGCCGCCTGCAGATTGTAGTTATAGTATCAATTCAGTCATGGATGCATGGTATATTATGGAGAGAATTCCTTCGGTACGTAACGTGTTTACCTTAAATATTTATGCATAAAATTTTGTGTATTTGTAATAAAAAATCCACACACACATTATCTAATATTTATAATCATATAGTATGATACTATAAGGGTCTGTAAGATAGGGTACCGCTATGATAGCTATATACTGTAGAAGTAATAATAATACGCATAGATTACTATATTAGCTATCAGTATAGGTACTAAGCACGGAGATATCAACCTAATATTATATGTTAGACACCCTGAAAACTGTGCAGTCTATATATATGAAGATTATATGATTACGTTATATTTATAGTAACTGTATTTCTAACCGGTAGATTAGTAAGAAGTATGGTCACCGAATTCTAGTATGATCTTAGATAGATTGTGGGATATAGCATAGTCTGAACTAACTATACTGAGTAGCTAGCCGAGCTAAGCAGTATCAATAGTTGTTTGCAGTAAATTTGAAAAGGAAGAGAATCAGGGTAGTGCGTGATAAAAATGGACAATGGTGAGCGGGTGAAAATCGAAGAGAAGGACACCAGTAAGTCACTAAGACACTTCACCCTACAGTAGGGCAGACGTCACCGTTACCCTACTTCGCCTATGTTGCTCGCGCAATGATTAAAACCCACGATACCCAGTGGAAACGCAGCATCCGATAGAACGTGGTTATCCCTGACGAGTTACAAGATTATATGAGTCCAGATTTATGCGAGTAGGACGCTAGCCAGAGTATTCACGAGCTTTGAAGACATTGACAAGCTCCCACAATAGAAACTGACGATCGCTGATGCGAGCTATGTTGAACCCGTTCGAGCCGTGGTCGTGGACTACTATTCATTGTAATTCGAACTTCGAGCACTTGAGTGTGTCATAGATGGATAAACGAGCGCCAACAAAGCTACTGCAATGCATTAAGAGCTGATGTGGAGCTTCCAGCCTAAGTATACATAGTATTTATTTTGAAAGATGCTACCACTTATACACGAGAAAAATTCCGAGGAGTATGATGGTCGTTGATGGCCATGTCGATAGACTTTGGCTGACATACAGTCCAGTGGACTGAATTAGAAGGTAGCACAGTTTGGCTGCAATTATTTTGATGTCACTGGTTTGATTTCCACGAACCAAAATTAAATTCGGTCAGAGGAAGGTCGCTGAAAGGCATCTATTTAAATTAATTAGACAAGGACCTTTCGACGTGACATGGAGAAAACGATGTTCAGCGTGGTTTGTAAGGGCGATACAAAACGACAGAATGGCATAACACGTGCTGTTAAGGGCGTGTCAAAGATGTTGTTTCTAACAGGACGCGCCGGTAGAACACTACGAACATTACAGCGGCGCAGTAACGGATTACTAAGATCAGAGAGAGAATCATAAGAAAGATAATAAAAATGATTAATTCCTCAGCATAATTTCATTCTGTGATACACTTTTTGGTACGGCGCCGGGCTCACAGATGAAGGCCTCCTTCGTGAGGTAAGGCAAGTCGAGTATGCAATCGAATTGAGAGTGGAAGGAGAAGTGGTTCGCATAACAGATTTTCATGCCAGGTCATTTACCGAAGATAGGAGCATATCGTTGTCTCACGAGGAGAATGTCGTTGTTCAAAACCCATTTTGAAAAGGGGAATGAAAAATGCAAGTCGTGTATAAACCAATCAGTATCAGATTGCTGAAGAAATGATGATCGTGATTTCTCTATGTGAGAGAACTGACCGTATGAACAAGGATCGTTAAGCACAGTCGTTATAGAGATCATGAGGCGATTAAGGTCGACAGAAGAGCGTGCCCAAGGGCGCGCGGTCTTGGCTTGGGGGATTAGTTTACGGTATACACGGAAGCTGTGGGTAGACCATGGGAGTAAGCGCAGAGGAAGAGGATGGAACGGATCCCGCTAGAGGATGATTAGGTGTCGTGCTAGCGAGACAAGAGGGGAACAAGATGATAGACGCAAGTAGCGGTTGCTACCTACCACAAAGAGTCCCGATGAGTCAAAGGAGGAATATTATTTGAGGGCAAGTGCCTTGTAGAACATGAGGTAAAGGAGCGAGCGTTATGACTGTCAAGAAACTCGCTGACGAAATATGAGCAGAGGTGATACGATTTGTCACGAGACCACAGGCGAGAGGACAGAACGTCGGCATTATCGCCGAGAAATGCGGAGCTGGGCTTTGAGAGGTTCGATGGCTGTTCTAGACTGATGTCTGTGCAAAGAAAGAAGGTGTCCAAGCAATAGGTTGCGGAAAAGTAATAAACAATAGAGCATTGTTCTTTCTATTAACTCTTCATACAAACAAAATTCTAGTAGATAAATGATTTGAACCCCACAATACCAGAAATCCGCAATACTGTGGGAATATGAAAGAACACTATTTTCCTTTTTCTTCTTCGCGAGCTCCGGTCATTGAAGGAAAATACTGGTTAAACATGCCAGGCGTCTATGCCAGAACCGGAAATGGTCCTGAACAACACAACAGTCAGAGTGTTTTAAGCGGAGCACTTGTTACCGATGATGGCAAGAATTAAAATCGCTTTCCATCTGAAGGACCATACCCGCCACAAGAAAAGGCGCTTTTCAGCTACATTTCAGCGGCATGGCTACAGTCGGTCATATTATCATGCTATGATATTATGCCGGCGGCGAGGTACGTGCGTGCGGATGTGTAGCAGCCATTGTAGAATATGGGGCACTCCAATCCAAGATATTGGATATCGTCAGATGACCATTAGGCGAGGCAGGACGCGATACGGACCGAGGATGTAGATCTTAGGCTAGCGCACAATATTCTAGCAACAAACATTTGGAAGGATGGTTAGGAACCATCGAAAAAAGATAGAAAAATCCGACCGAAAGAATGACATATAACTGTAAAAGAATGAGTATGTCCAATCAGCGTACCGGCGACGTTTACGTCGTCACGACGAGCGTGGCGCATACTAATGGGCTGAGGACTTGATCTGCCATATACCGACGAGCCAGCAGGGGAGGTATATGCTCACTTCGACTGCTGCGGTCCATAGGTCGTATTAGGAGGATTGGCGGGAGCAGAAGGCCGAGCCCACAAAGGGCTAGTATTTCGTAAAAATCACGCATGGAGAGTCGAGATCGGAGGAAATAGATGAGTGATCGAGCTCCCTCTAGAGCTGTTGGAGCCTGAACGGAGCCAGTGTATCAGTCACGAGTTCAAGAATAAGACTGATCGCACAGGACGACGGGGAGTAATCTGACGGCCGCAGCCTCTACAACGGAGTCACGCAGAGGATATATAGGTGGGCAGACGACCATGAGTAATTGTAACTATAGCGGACAGATCTGGAGCGAGTCGTGCGAGCGTCGATGACGCGACTCGGTGAGCATCTAGGCGGATATCATGGTACATATGAAACAGGATTTGAGATCGACGGGAATTAATGAGGGGGACTGAGGAAACAATGCCGTTACTTGATTCTACAGACTAGGTGTAGCTGGACTCGCGAGTAGTCACGGTATCTACTAGCTAGTTCTTGGTTATCGGTTAGTTACACCGCGCAGCAGGCTATGATGCAGTGTGTCACGCTTCTGAGCTTATAGATGCTGGACGTTGTCTATAGACTGTAGGTTGAGACATATAGATTCGCTGAGGGACGGGAAGTTAGATATGTAGTGCAGGCTACGACGCAGTAGAGCAGAGCGCGCCTATCGCGTAGCTGCCTGTGGGCGATCAGGAGTGCGTCTTACGTTGATATACGTATGAGGAGACTTAAGCAGGGGAAAGCATTGAAATCGCCCTGCCGTCGAACACCGTTATCCTCGGTACCAGTGAAGAGTAGGCAAGTGTGAGGGAACCTGCGTTTGCATCTTGAATAGTAGATCGTTTATCGTAGCCAGTCGCCCCTGTTTGATACTCGTCATCTCCGTTCGAGATCCTCGGGTCGCTGGATCGCCGGGTAGCTGGAGACCTCTTCGACGTAGCGGCGCATAGAGCAAGGAGGTCTCAGCCCGATCCACGGCATGAACATGATACGACTTAGCGAGTCTAAAGGACAAGAAGAGCGGCTTCAATTATAGTTTTTACCACTGAAGCATAGAAGAAGAAGCTAGAATTTGGGTACGAATTTGGAAGGACAAGAGAACACGAGTAGTGGAGAACTACAAAGATCTTGTTTTGCTCCCATTTGCAAAGTCTGTAAATTAATGGAGCATTGAACTCTTTCTTTCCCGTCGACGAAAAAGGCTATGATACATTACTGACCACTAGCCATGAGCTCCACCCAAGTTACAGTAAGAGTGCTCTCCTGTATTCTCGTAACTCCTGCGAAAAAGGAGTCACAAGAGCGGTGCACGAGTACTATGTCAGGCGGATACGACAGATGCAAGAACAGGTAACCGGGCTGGCCTATCGCTGAGTATACCAGCTGGTCAGAAATTTTTGTTTTGACCAATGTTATGATTATTTTTTATTCAAACCGTAGTTGATAAATTTGCGTTCAATCGTAGGAAATTATGTTGTTAACCATATTATGAGCTATTATTGAGGGATTATAAAATAATCATCAAAGATGTCCTAATTAACATATTGTATTTATAATTCTATTTGTTTAATAATATAATTTTTCTTTTCTAAATATAATGCAGTTTATTGTAATCGCATACCAATGTTTTCTAGTTTAATGGTCTTCTCTTATATATATATATGATATATATATATATATATCATATAAGTAGCTAACGTACTATATATAACTAATATATTAATACTGACTATATATACATTATAATATATATTGTATATATGTAGTTGACTAGTATTATACTCACTATAATATTATAATATCAGTCGTGGGTAGTTCGAGAGGATAGGCTTGGTAGGCAATTGCTATCTTATTTTTAAGGAACAAATAACCAATTAATATTAAAACATAAAAAATAATAAATGTTCTCTCATTTATCGAAAGTTTGAATTTTAATCCATACACACAATTCTTAAAGAAAATAAAACCAAAAATCAGGTTAGATTCTGTGATGCCTTATTGCCTCCCTGATGCCCTCCTTAACTTTGCCTACGATACTAGGCGAGAGTTCAAATAAAATTAAGATCGTAGGAGTGCTTTAGATATAAGGTAGAGAAAGGCCAAGCCGCCTCGTCGCTCGTTATTGCTCACGTCGTACTACTTCCGTGCGGCGTATTAGGTGCTAATAAAAAGGTTGTCGTTTAAAGTTGTGTCCTTTGCAACCGTTGTTCACTTGCATGTAATTAATTCGATATACAAGTAGTACCTATGATATATATATATTTAATGATAATTATTTAAAAGATAGCGAGTAATAATATAATATATATCATATATATAGTATATATAATATCTCATATAATATAGTATATACTAATATATTATAATAATATTTATATATAAACTATAATAATAATTATAGAGAGGAAGAGAGAGAGGAGAGAGAGAGGAAGAGAGAAGGAGAAAAGAGAGAGAATAGAGGTATATTAAAAAAGTCCGCATTTTTCACAACTATTTTGAATGTGGATGTGATTTTCTTTTGTTCTTCCTGTTTAGAATTATTCTATGTGTTGTGTTAAATGATTTAGAATTATTTTTTGGTTATTAATCAGAAATGATGGAATCAAATGTTGAATTTGGGTTTCAAACAAACTTTAGAAATCTTAGTTACGAAGAAAACCAAATGCAATATTAAAAAATGTGGAAGGCCAACACCAAATTTGCAGATAATTAATAGGCAAATGGACAATCGGTAAGTTCCTGTCATGAATGGTTCAAAACAAATTGGTACGGGGTGTCCTATAAGAACAGATTATATTGCTGCCCATGTTTAATTTTTAGCAAATCCAGTCAAAGACGCTTGGGGAAAAGAAGGTTTTCTGATAATGAAAAAATATTGAGTAGAGCATGCAAAAAACATGAAGCATCTCAAAGACAATTTAGAATGTACCCTTAAAAATATAATTTTGGAAAATATCAATTTATCAGGCTTTTAAGTGAATCTCTAAACCGCTTATTAAAAACATAGAAAAGAAGTTGACGAAATCGCCAGAAATTAAAGAGCTTAATAGACCTGTGGTAATTTTTTCTTGGTAACAAGAATTTCAATTCAGAGGACCATAAATTCCCTTCCTTTAAATAAGGTACTAGATTGCTCTTACTCTCCTAAAAAAGTACGATATGTAGGCTAAGGAAGGTGTTTTCACTGCTCTGGATCCTTTTCAAGGTACATCACCTGATATTCAGAAATGATTCCTAATTTCCTGCGTGAGTAAGTGTGCTAATGCATCCATATTAAACAGAAAATAACGTGCTAATGTTTCCTCAATTCCAAGTGACGAACATGGATAAATCCCTAGTAGCTGAAACATCTATCCATAAATAATTCGTTATTGGGCGAGAAGTGCGACATTCAAGAAGTTAATTGTTTTTTTTTTCCAGTGTCTGAAACAGAGGAGCCTGACTATTACAAATATAGTGTACCTACAGTCCGTGAAATATTTTAATAAGGCCACGAATTCAAAATTATTTGGACAAACCTTTCGACCGGAGAACAGTTCTGATGGCGGCGATTTATTTCAGAGTGCACACACAATTAAAGCAAATTAATCCAATGCGTTTTTTCAACTCCACTGAGATTAGCTACAGAGACTGCACAAATTGCCTAAGAACAAAGATACTGAATAAATGAGCGATTTTTTTCATCTGTTCTCCATCATTATAATGTTTTTTTAGTATTGCTACACGCCATAAATATTTACAAGAAACTTATAAGAAATCAAATCCGGGCGAAAACTTTAAAAAACCTATTGCTCCATCAGAAACTCGATGGAATTTTTCAAAGTATCCCAAAGTACGGTATCGTACCAGAATTGGTACAAGTTTCTTATCAAAGTTTTTTGATGCCGTATCTTGAAATGCATACGACTATATGGAAGAGTTTTACGGCTTGCCAATTGGCTTAAAGAATATGATACTTCGGAATTTTCGTTCGCGTCGATATTTTTTGTGTGTATTATATATATATATTTTTTGAATTTATATGTGATTTTTATTTGTATTCTCCAACCAAAAGACCCTTTCGGAGATAAATAAATATAATGGGAAGTACTCTGTAAATTGTATCTAACTAGGTCGATTGAAAGCTTTTGGCTTTCTGTTACCGAAAGAGCTGGTTAAAAATTTGCCGGTTCGAGCCAAAAAGAATAAGAGAGGTTAACTAAAGAGAAAATGGTAAAGGGCTTTGTTTATACGTGTTCTGGACCAATGTTACACAAGCAAATAGACAGCGATTAAACGTATTTTGACACCATTACGAGTCATAATTTCTTTGCATTTTAAGATAATAATGAATTTATAAACTATAGGAGACGATTTCTGAATATTCTTATAAATTCATTAATAGAGAGTTACCATTTTTGAAAAGAAAAGCAGTGAATAGGAACCAAATGGTATCGGAATACAATGACTAATGTGCCAATATTCTCGCTTAAAAATTAAAACCACTTGAATAGAGTAGTTCCTGTGATCAGGTGGTTCGTCTAGCTACATTGATGTCAACTCTTTCTTTCTTTAAATAGCAAGTATCACACGTGCTAAAAAGAATAATCATTCATGAAAGAACCACGATGAGCGATGAAAGATTAAAATGAATGGCGATGTCCCGAATTGAAAAAGACTAACTGTCTCATTACCCAAAAGAAGTTCGTATGAAGAAAGGAATAGTACTTTCTACAAAAAGAGAGAAATGAAGCTTCAATAAAGTAAATATACCCAGGTTGTTTTATAAGAAAATCACGTTAAAACAGGTAAAATATAGTAATGATATATATTGATATTATATTATATTATAACAATATATATTATAATATATATATACTATATGATATATATATCAATATATGATATAATATTTATATATATATATATATTATATAACGTGGTGACATGACTATCAGAATCCTATCTTACTACTGAGTATTATGGTCTGTTCTGCCCATGTTTAGGGATTATGGGATTCTTTGGGGTGGTGGCCACTCCGATTATCCAAACGGCTTTTGATCGAGTGATTGTCCGATGCGTCGGGTACCTTAAGCTCTTCCCTGGGTTGCTCCTTCTCTTTGCGTCTACTCTGTCAAGTTTTCTCTCTGTCGCTCCATATCGCAGAATGCGGAGAGGGGTAGGATACCGAGATGCGGATCCTCGTCTGGGTCTCTCCTGTCGAATTGTGGGTGTCCTCGCTACAAAGAGGTTGCTTGTTTTTAGCATATCTCCAACTTATATCTTAACCTCATTTCGTGATTCATAAACTGATACTCTCTCAGCTGATTCTAACCTCTGGTGTATTTATCAGACTCGGATTGACATAGGTCTTCTTTGCTTGTGCGAACTGGACGTCAACTCATCTCCATGTCTTCCACTCATTGATTCCAAATCTGCTCCCTCGACCTGATCTTTTTGCATCTAGAGTCGTGCCGCTCTCGTCTTCAGCTTCGATGACGTTCCCTAAGATACTATAGCAGACCGTGATGGCATTCTGTCCCGTGGGCCGGCCACCAACTTTAATGAAATTCTTAACTCGTTGAAAACTCAACTACTTTACCTCGCACTCTCACTCAAACAACCTCCTAACTTCCTATCTTTTTCGAGGGAGTCTACGGTTTCACCTGGTTTTTGAACAACATAAACGACATTCTTGGTCTGAACATAACAAAATTATCTTGGACAACTCATAATCACAACGGTGTCTAAGGTGGGCCCCTCAAGAAAACTGGGAGTTCTTGTCTATTTCCGACGTTGCGGGAATTTTTTGTATCACTTCCTGCACCAGCTACTCCCAGTTCTATATAAGGCCCCCGTATTGCCCTTGTCTTATTGGAGTACTGTT
>JABUQX010133806.1:0-2500 GCA_015478945.1 Trachelipus rathkii
GGTTCCTTTTCAACAAAAAAAATCTTAACAAAACTTGAAGAAAACAAATTGTTATAACTCTTCTTCAATTCAACCTGGAGTGTAATATCAAACAAATGATTCTTACGCAGGCTCAAAAAAAAATTCACAGTGTTCCAGATAGCACCTATGCAGCCGTGGATTTATTCTGGAACATCTATTGATGTGAATTTCGATGAAAAATGTTGTACGTGAACAGATTTTTGTTTTACATAATCCTCAGGAAAACGAAAACATAACTCAGTTAGACATAGAAGTCAAGAATCCTAAACTTGAACGCTAAGGGAATTTTGTCTTACATTCATTATGAATATTAAATGCGAGTAATAATCTATCCTATCTATCTATCTACTATCTACTATGACTTCTACTATCTATCTATCTAATCTTTGTATTTGCCTATCTCTTTTTATCTATTTCTCTATCTATTTTTCTATCTATCTATTATCTATCTTATCTTTCTATCTATCTATCTATCTATCTATGTATTTTCTATCTATCATTCTATCTATCTATCTATCTATCTTATCTATCTTATCTATTATCTATCTCATCAGACAACATGGATTTGACCCAAGAATTCAACAGAAACTTTAATCATTTTAAAGAAGACAATTGCAGATTACATTTACAAAGGATCTTCTTCTGTTAATGCCGCCTTTTGGGATTTATCAAAAGCATTTGATAAAGTACATCATTGATACCTTATTAAGAAAAATTAGAGCAATTGCATATTTTAGTAAGCATTGTGAATATATTTTGTCGGTATAATGTGTTAAATATAAGAATAGTATGTCCAATGAATAGCGTATAAGAAATGGTGTGAGACAAGGTAGAATTTTGTCACCGTTGTTGTTTAATATTTGCAATAATGATCTTATATAATAGATAGTGAAAAGTAGAATAGGTACTAAAGTAAGAACGTTTATGTTCAAAATATTCAATGCATGCGGATGATAATTTAGGTTTTACTAGCTCCCTCGGTGTATGGTCTTCAAAAACCATTAGATATTGCTGAGAAAACTATTTTGGATATATATGTGTGTCTAAGTATTAATTACAATAAAAGTGGTCATTAATTTTTTGTAATAGAGCTAAGAAAAATAAGGAAGATTTAGTTAAATTAAAAATTTTTCATGGTTTTTAAAAATATTTGAATGAGATTAAATATCTAGGTTTTATTTTAAATAAAAATCTAGAGGAAGGCCTGGAAGGGTCAGACATGAAAAGAGCTAGAGACATTCTTGGGAATGTTTAATGTTTTACTGAGAAGATTTGGTTAGATAAATGATGTTAAATTGCTGTATTTAGTAAGATTATAATGTGTGCCATTTTACGGAGAAAACTTTTGGACTAGATTGAATAGTAATCAAATATACAAATAGTTTGAAGTATGTTTTCATAATGCATTGAAAAAATATACAAAGTTTCCAGTAGAATTAATAATCATCTGGTACGTAATTACTTGAATATTTGATGTTTAATCACCACTTAAACTACTATAAGCTGTGCACTGTTTTAGATTTCTTGACAAACCATGTTATTTTGCGCAAAAAAAAAATTTTTTTAGTGAAAATTTTTTTTAGTGAAATTTTTTTTTGTGTGAAAAATGCAGAAAGGATATTTAAGAAATTGTGCTTGAATAGTTAATATATTTAATAATGATCTTAATTAGCTTAAAGCAAGGATTAAATTCGTACAAAGCAAAGAATATTTCCTGAGATATAAAGTATGACAGAATTGATAGTAAAGCTCATTTGTATTTTAGCATTTTAATTATCTTATATTGTCTTTTTATTTTTATTTTTTTAATGTACTATGTGTATGAAATAAAGAGTTAAAGACTATCAGTATAAATATATATATATACTATATATATATATATATATAAATATATATATATAATATATAATGACACTATATATATATATATAAATATATATATATATATATATATATATATAATATATATAAAGAAGTACAGGGAGTCCATGAACATCCCTTTATTTTAAATAAATCACCTTTGATCGAAAATTTATTGTCTTATTTTAATTATTTATAAGGCTAATTTAAATTTTTAAATAATAATTAATAGAGCCTTTTCTGACCCACCCGATATACATTATAAAGTTATTAAACCAAAAAAGGCAATGTTATTTTAGAACTATTTTTTTTAAGTATACATTACAGATCATTAGCTAGCTACTGGTAAAACCCAAAAAACTGTGTAATAGCATGATGTATTATAAGCTACATATCAGACCCCATGACAAAATGAGTCTTATGATGGTGATATAAGGTCTATTGGTCTTTAATTTTTGGTGTGTGGGGTATAAAGACCTATAGGACGTATGGGTAAGTCCCCCTCCCCCTTCAAATTAAAGGATTCCTCTCACCTCCTGCTAAAATAGTTTTTAGAGAAAGTTCTCTCAGTTGTGTGAGACTGCTTTAATAATTTAGGTGAACACAAAAAATGTTGAAT
>JABUQX010133806.1:10000-12500 GCA_015478945.1 Trachelipus rathkii
AAGAAGAGAATAATAATAAGTAATAATAATATAAATAATAATAATAATAATAATAAGAATAATCAATAATAATAATAATAATAATAATAAAATAAAATAATATATAATGAATAATAGTTTATAATAAAAATCACTGTTCATTCTCGTGACAGTGCAGAATCAAGAAATATTCTGACCTAATTATCTCTAGAAACCTTCAAGTCCAAACTGGACAAGCGAGAATTTATTCGAATAGAAAATTTAGTTATCCAAGAATTAAATTAATCTGTCTCCAATTTGTAAGATAATAAAATTCTCAAGGGACAAAAAAACTTATAATATAATTTTTTTTAAATTTGTTTTAAACTATAAAAAGAAATTAATATAAATAAATATTAAATTGTTGGATTCATTTCAAGCGGAAATAAACAGGCAGATTAAGGTAAATAAAAAATTGTTGAAAAACAATAATATTGATTTTGTGAAAGACTTCCACGAGGAAATGAAAAGAAGTGGTGTCAACCCACACCACACCCAACAACCCACACCCACACCCACACGTGCAAGTCTGTTGATTCACTACAGTTCTTTTAAAGGCTCGTATAGTAGAGTTATCTATCGTAACCGCATCCGGATTACGCGTCGTTGATTCAATTATTGATATATTTTTTTAAAGCTCGAACCATCGATTTATTATTATTTCTAGTACCACTATGCACGCATCTCACTTATTATTGCCTTATTCGAGGAGGAAAGCTCTCTAGGAAATTGCTTTCTAGGATTTGGTAGAGGAGTCGAATCCTGAACTTTCACCAGGCAAACCCATCGCTGTACCGTTTGAGTCACGGGATCGGGTCACTCGTCACCCTCATTCCTCAAAACACCTCACTCGTCACCCTCATTCCTATTTCCATTCCTCAAAACACCTCACTCGTCACCCTCATTCCTTAAAATACCAACTTTGCAAAAATATGTTGCAAAGAAAAGAAATGCAAAATTTCAACTAACCACTGCCTCAATTCATACTAACTCTCAATTCCAACTAATCCATCAATCCCTACTAATTTCTGACGGATTTTCCTCAGTCACCTTATTTTTTCATTATTTAAGCTTTTCTAAAATCAAGGGAAATTATTTTTTATGTAAAACTAATAATTAAATATAATACCATAATGTTAAACACAATCCTTTTTGCTATAAATTAGATACATTAAATATCATTCACTAATTACAAGGAGAGTAATTTTGCTCAAAATGTTATTAAAATATCGTAGAACTTTCCAAATAAACTGGTTACATGGTTGATTTGTTTTTTACACGTTGCCACCACTCACGGGCAGGGCCCTTTACAAGAAGGGGGCAAAAATCAAAAGGACAGTAAACCCACCCAATACCTTGACGAGCGCAATTCCTTGAGGTGGGCCCAGACCTGGGTCTTAAAGAGAGAAATATTGAATAGAGCAGGGAAAATCATATGAAGATAAGGAGTTCCACAAAACTGATGTGGCTGGAAAGAAGGGGGCACCACAACGAACTAGCCTTGAGTCTGCAATATTTTCATCAATATTCATGTGAGGCACCTCTTGTGTTACAGGGGCGACGCATTAGTGGAGGAATGCGAGAGGTCAATTCCCTCGATCACCTGAAGTTGTAATACCTATAGAAAAGAGAATATTGCGCCAATGTCGTGCTGCAGAGAAAGAGGGTCAAGTGAGTCAGAAAGTAGGGACAGTTTATAAGTCTCTTAGCCTTAGCTTCAACCCCATCTAAAAGAAGGGGGAGCCGAAACCACCCCAAATGTAAAAACAGTACTCCATTCAAGGAGCGGATAAAACCCTTATATATTTGGTGTAACTGAGCAGAAGAAAAAAATTAACTCAATTTGAACAGAATCCCAAGCTTCTTTGAGGCCGCCTTAGCAACCGATATGATATGAGGTGTCCAAGACAATTCGTTATTTATGTTCAGTCCAAGAATGTTTATGCTGTTCATAAGTGAGCAGTTAAAGCCGTCGAAGGGTAAAGGATAATTGGGAGGTATTTAAGAGAGGGAGATGAGAAGAAGTTGAGTTTTTAAAGAGTTGGTTGATTTGGTTGGTTCCTTTGTCATGATTTGCTCTCTCTAGTTGATCACAGCATTGGTTTCAGTCATCGAAGGATTATAACTATGCAGATAATTAGCCCACACAACGCAGACTTAATTTTGCTTCCTGTCCGATCAGGATCTGCTCAACCCCCTTAATTTGGCTTCCTGTCCGATCAGGATCTGATCCTGGAAGATATATGGAATGCAAACACAGTGATTTACCACCTGAGCCACTAGACACTTTTCAAAATATATTAATGCCTCCTAAATTTTATTATACAGGAATCTGATTATCGTTAAATAGTTATGAAAATTTTAAGATTTAAGTTTTTAAATGGAATATTTTTTTAAATATTTTAATTTAATTTTTTTTTTTTTAATTTTAAAATATTAATTTAAAAGCTTTTAAATTTCAGAATTTCAGTTTAATATTTTA
>JABUQX010133806.1:20000-22500 GCA_015478945.1 Trachelipus rathkii
TCCAATGTCTCTAACCTGTGATTACTCATGAAAGAGTACATGAGATACTGAGATCTATGAACGTCAGGAAGGCCAGTGGCCCAGATGGCATTCCTCCTCGTGTTTTGTAAGGGAGTGTGCTTCTGAGCTGGCGCCTGTCTTCGTTCAACTCTACTCTCTATGCCTTAATACTAATACTTTTCCTCAGTGCTGGAAGCGTGCTTTTATTCAGCCATCCCAAAAAAGGTAGCCGCTCTGATCCTCCTAACTATCGACCTATTGATTTAACTTTTGTATTCTATCTAAAGTCTTTGAAACTCTCCTAACTCTCATTTCCTCGATCACATAGAATCTCATTCCCTTCTCTATCGTCAGTATGGCTTTCGACGTTCGAGATCAAACTGGTGATATCCTTTCTATCTAACCTTGATCTATGTCTTCTGCCTTAAGGATCATGGGGTAGTCTTGTGTGGTAGGTGCTTTGGACATATCTAAGGCTTTCGACAAGGTATGGCATGCGTCGCTACTCTCTAAGCTACCTCCTTTGGATTTCCTCCTTCGCTTTGCTTACTCTTGTCTAGTTTTCTTTCAGATCGTTCCATTTCAGCTCTTGTTGATGGAGCAACTTCTTCCTCCTTTCTTATTAATTGTGGTGTTCCTCAGGGTTCTGTTTTATCTCCAACTTTATTCCTACTTTTCATCAACGATCTTCTTAGCTGCACTTCTAACTCTGTTCACTCTTATGCCGATGAATCAACTCTCCATTCTTCCACTCATTTCAAATCTGCTCCTTGTTTGTATCTTGAGTTGCCTCTTGTCTACAGCTTTCCAATTCAATTCTTCGCCGATCTGGTCAGGAATTCTCAGTGGGGTAACCGTAATCTTGTGAGTTCACTCCTTGAAAACTCAAACTTTCATATTCCCTCTCTAAAATAACCTCCCAACTTTCCTATCACCTTTTGATGGCTCTAATGTCTTACCCGTAAAACATAAACATTCTAGGACTTAACATAAACAGTGAATTATCTTGGAGACCTCACATCACATCGGTTGCTAAAATGGCCTCAAAAAAAGCTGGGAATTCTGTTCAGATTGCGTGAATTTTTTCTTCTGCTCAGATACTCCAGTTATATAAAGGTCTTATTCGCCCCTGCATGGAATACTGTTCTCACATTTGGGGTGGATCCGGTTCCACCCTCCTTTTGGATAGGGTTGAGGCTAAGGCTAAGAGAGCTTATAAACTGTCCCTACTCTCTGATTCCGCTTGACCCTCTTTCTCCTGTGTACGTGACATTGGTGCCCTATCTCTTTTCTATAGGTATTACAACGGCAGGTGCTCAGCGTGAATTGACCACTCGCATTCCTCCACCACTGCGTCGCCCTCGTAACACAAGAGGTGCTTTTCTCTCATGAAAATTGTTTGAAATATTGGAGACTCAGGGATCACTCGTTATGGTACCTCCTCTTTCCAGCCACATCTGTTTGGTGGAACTTCTTGCCTTCTTCTATTTCCCCGCAATGTTTAATCTTCCTCTATTTAAGTCCCACGTCTGCCTGCGCCCCACCTGAGGGAATTGCGTTAGGGCAAGGGTCAGGGTGGGTTTACTTTTCATTTATTTTAATTTTATTTTTCTTTATGTAAATTTTTTTTTATTTATTCATTTCATTTATTTATTATTTTTTGCCCCCATCCTTTTTGAAAAGGGCAATGCCCGTGATTGGTGGTATACATGTAAAAAAAAAAAAAATAAAAAAAAATAAATAAAAAAATAAATATATATATATATATATATAAATATATATATATATATATATATATATATATATATATATAATATAATATATATATATATGTATATTATATAGTATATATATATATATATATATATATATATATATATATATATACTATATATATATATATATATATATAATATATATATATATATATATATATATATATATAATATATATATACATATATTATATATATATATATTATATATATATATATAATATTATATATATTATAATTATAATATATATATATATATTATTATATATATATATAATATATATATAAATATATATTAACCCCAATAGAAAATTGTATGTCCAAATTTAACTTGTAAATCGATAATTATTCTGCTCTAATTGGTAAACTAGATAAAATTGATGGAACACTATTCTTTCTTCTAGATAAAATTTATTCCTTCATAAATAATAATGATATAGACATTTATATATCTATATATATATATGTATAAATTACAGAATAGAATATGTACAATATTATATATATATATATATTATATTATATATATATATAATATATACACCTGGGGCCAAGACCAGGGATCAACCAAATTACGGCAGAGTTGGGAAAATTCTTAAGCTAGAGTCAATGTTTTTTTTTTTCTAAAGGTCACACCTCACGGAAAAGCCCTATTCTAGGAGGGGAAACTTCTATTCTAGGTAATTTCTAACTAGGATCCGGACTAGGGATCGAGCCCAGGCCCTT
>JABUQX010133806.1:27500-30000 GCA_015478945.1 Trachelipus rathkii
ATGTGGTTTGTATGATGAATCAGCTTTTACGATTATCATATTTTGGTAAGTGATTCAATAGTATGGGATGTTAAAGGCATCTCTGGAGTGTTTGTTTCCCGAGAATATCTCGATAGAAGCGAGTTGTGGGATTGGATAGGAGAGATTTTTAGAGTGATTATTGAAAATTCCTGGGAAGTTGTGAATTTTCTTGTGTCGGAGTACTTCTCAAAGCAGAAGGAGTGGTCTCCCTCGTAATGTCTAAATGTGACAGAAGAAATAACCTATTTTCTTTGCCAAGTGTGTCCGAGTGTGATGGAGGTGCAAATGAAGGAATATTATGGACGTTTGTGTGTTGCGAGTGGTATTGGTATGTGATGATGTTGTCTGATTTCGATGTTTGGAGAAGAATAGGTGCATAAGGTTCCATAAGATAAGTAGGAAGAACAGGTGGTGGTACTCAAGTGTGGGTTTGGGTAGTTTAGCCTGGTCTAGTGTTGCAAAAAAGAAATATCAGGAAAAAGACTGTGAGAAAAGTTTCGGTGGGTCATAGGCAGTGGATTTAACTGGCTGAAAGGATGGTGCATTCTGTGCAATGGTAGGCTAAAATTGTAATGCGTTTTGCTAGAGAACGTGGTTGGACATCTGTTTGCGTGTGATTGAGTGTTCTTATTGGACAGAATATTTATAAAACGGTAGGAGGGGCTAAATGTTAATCTATTTTGGAACACGTGGGTGTATGGAATATCCTCTTAAAAGAAAAATAAGTGCTTTATAAATAGACAGAGAAAATTAAGGAACCTTCTTAATTGATCTTTTCCCTAAATTTCCTTTTTACAAATATATTTTTTTCCAAATGACTTTTACGACTCATTTGTTCTAATTTGAATTTAATAAACGTTTCCTTAATTTAACAGAGAGAGAGAGAGAGAGAGAGAGAGAGAGAGAGAAAGAAGAAGAAGAGAGAGAGAGAGATAGAAGAGAGAGAGAGAGAGAGAGAGAGATCTTTTTTTTTATTTAAAAGATTATCCAAATCGTTTTCTAATGTGTATGTATTTGGGAGGGTTTGCTAAAGATCATTAACATTTTCCAGATTAAGCGCTTTTATTTTCATTTTCCTATTTTTATTTGTGTAATAAAAAAATGAATTTTTAGATATATATATATATATATAGCCATATTAAAATTATATATTATATATACTATATATATATATATATATAAATATATATATATATATAGTATTATATATATATATATATATATAGTAATCGTTATTTTTTATCTCTGGAGAAAAAGCTCGGTGATTACAATGTAACTTTCATAAGAAAAACAATTCTGTAATATTTCCATGCATGTCACTCAAATTTAAGCAAATAACGCTTTTTTTCATCGTGACAGTGGCTGAGTGAGTGAATTTAGAAAGTAATGAGTGAGTGAGAAATTTGGGTGAGTTGAAGGTAGAATGAATTTTTTATTAACTGCTGATCCGTCATTGTGACGCCGTCTCTTCCTCCACCTGACATCTTTTTTGCAGCTGGTTGGAAATGTAGAGTGGCTTCTTCCTCGTCAGGTGCAGCCGAAGTGACATGCATGTCGTCAATGTAGTCATTCGACTTTTAAAAAGAAATAAAAAAAATTATAATTTAATTTAATTAAATCATTCCCATAAACAAGCTATGAAATTCATTCTGTTTCGGAAAAATATAAGTTACAGATTTTAATTTTGATATTTTTTAAGATTAATGGTGAATAGAATAAACCTTCAATCAATTTCTTATTAGCCAAAATTTACCTTATTTGGGAAATTTTATATAATTTGACACCTTGAGTCAATGTGAATGATAACCTTATTACTTGAATTTTGAAGTGAAATTTCATTATTGGGATGACCTCTTTTCCATATACGGGATATATATTAATAATATATATAATATATATATATATATATATATATATATTATATATATATATATATTATATATATATATATATATATATATATATATATATATATATATTATATAATATATAATGTAATGGAATATTCGCATATATATATATATATATATATATATATATAATATATATATATATATATATATATATATATAATATATTATTATATATATATATATAATATATATATATATTATATATATATAATATATATATATATATATTATATATATATATATACGATATATATATATATATTCTTCAAATATAATAATAAAGCCATTTGTGTGCATATGTAATCTCATTACTACAAATATATATATATATAAAATATATATATTATATATATATATATATATATATATATATGTGACTATTTCCATTTTTTTTCTACATTAACTGTTGTTTTTGTGAGAAAGAGAATCATATAATTTAATTCAACATTTCGTCTATATACTTACCTGATTTTTAATTATTTTAGTTTCAATTTGGTAATTAACAGCTACCTCAATTGATAATTTCAGAAGCGAAAGAATGAAAGGAACAAAAAGGGTATTTGAGC
>JABUQX010133808.1:0-5000 GCA_015478945.1 Trachelipus rathkii
TAAATAACGTATCAATTTACTTAATTATACAATTCGGTTGTGGTCGAGTGTGGACGTCATAAGAAGAGGTGGAAACGAAATTGAGAAGAAACAAAAAAGACCAAAAGTAGTTTAAAGATAAACAAGAAAATTAAGATGGAAATTTTTTTTAGTATCTCTCTTCAAATTGTGCAAATTGCTACTTGAATTCTTTAGATGACTATAGATTTATTAATTAAAATAGGCTTCATGGTCAAGTTTGTCTACAAATCCATCAGCCTGAAAATTCTGTTGAAAGGTTTCAAATTACCAATTCTAGTTCACTGTGACATACTGATCAATTGGAACCTTATTGGACAGCTCCACGCCTATTTTGGAAAGAACTTTAACTATTTTAATTATCGATTAAGGAAGTTTTTGTGGCATTGAAAACTAGCATTTATTTTCGTTATATAGATCCTTATTCTATTTATGGTGCTGATAATTTTTTTTTTTCATATATTATTATTATATGATACTAACAATGTTTCATTGTGAATAAACAGGAACATAAAAATTTAAATAAAGAAGGTAATTATTTAATTATGTACATTTTTACGAATCTTACGTTTGGAAGCGCCCGAGGCAGAGGGACATCTCGGGATATTTTCTGAAGTGCAAAAATCTTAACCGCAAACAAGAGAAACAGTGTTACGGCAAAGTTGATTCATGTAGGTTAGGTAGAAATTTACTGCATCGTCGTACAATATAGGTTAGGTTGAGTTTTACTGAATCGTCGATCCATATAGGTTAGGTTGCCGTTTACTGCCCTCTAGGTTCAGGTTATGATATGTTTTGTTATGTATACACAAAATCTATATATGAAAACAAAACCCAATACGGAACGTATTATGCCCCAAAACATTATTTTTTACCCTACCTTGAATTCTTTCACTCGATTGCTCCAAAAGCCGTTTTCTTTCTCATGCAAAATCAAGATTTGGCTTAGTTTATCAATTAATTTTGAATAGCTTCATATTTCGGATCTTTCTCTTTCACATCTTATTAACTACTATCATGTCCGAAAAAAAGGTTTAAATTTTTTTTAAAAAAATTAAAATTATCTTCATGAACCGAATAAGGTAGCATTATATATATATAATTAATATATATATAATATATATATATATGATATATATATATATATATATATATATAAGTAATATATATTATATATACTATATATATATATATATATATATATATACTGGCTTATCCTCAATCTTTCGTCTGAGCGCCAATTTTTCAGTCCAAAATGATATATCGATATATTTATATCGTTGATCCCTATATTCGAAAACCTATTGAATATTCATTGTTAATAAACAAAGAAAGCGACCATTTTGGGGTTCGACCTCATAGGAATAAGTTGACTTCCTTGAACTTTTGCAAACTTAAATTTAAAGTTATTTACCTTGCATTTTACTTGAATCAAGGATCTATTTATTTAACATGAGTGTTCCATCACACTATGAATTATAGGATCTTTCACATGAGTTTTCATAACGTCTTAGAATTTATTAATGGACCTGATTTAATATTCATTTATTGTCACTGTTAATACATATTTATAATGAGAATGGACTTTACAAGACTTCTTACAGTATTTTCATTGCATTGTACAAGACAAAGCAGATGGTTTAGGTAAATAATATATCGCAAATTTTTAAGGAAAATAGTTACAATCTTTTTTAATTCTACTGACGAAAGGATTCAAACTATCTGGGCCAATAAATCAACTATCTAACACTACTGAAGTTTAGTAAATTACGAATAATTATTATTTAAGTTTTATAGTTTATATATATAATTATTATATATATATATACTATATATATATATATATATAATTAATATTGAATCTGGGTCAAAATAGTTGGCGCTTTCATAATTTGAAATTATGTTAGGAACCATGGGCTTCAATAATCCATTAGGTTAGGTATCCTTTGGGGGTCTTCCATGATAATTAGGTTCGGACTACTTGGGTGCTTAACATAATCATTAGGTTAGGGCTAACTCTACGAGGAGTTTACATATCCTTAGGTTAGGCTACTTGGGCTATTAAGTATAGGTTATGATAAAGTTTTTGTTAGAAGACAGATTTAACTATATATATATATATACTATATATAATATATATATATATAACTATAATTATATATATCTATATATATATATATATCTATAATATTATACTATTATTCGACATTATTCGATAACTATCCATATACTCGATAAGTTCGATATAGTTCGATATATCGAATATCGAAGCTCGGACGAAAGATTGAATTTTACATATATATTATATATATATAATATTAATATAATATAATATATATATAATATATATATATATATATATATATATATTTATATATATATATATATATATATATATATATTAATATATTCAGAGGCGACTCCTTCACTCGGGTTGCTCGGCTTCAGAACGATTAATCATTATAGTAAACAATCGATCTTCTAAGCAAATTTCATAGTTACATAAAATTCCTGTTATAATAGGAATAAAAAAAATTTGTATATGAAAGAATTAATTACAATACATATAAGAAATTATTCAAAATTATTCCAATTTATTAGCACGAATGAACTTCTGATTCACTCATTGTAAAAAAAAATCGTTGTATTGTTTTTCCGAATTAGGACCTAAAAAAACAATAACAATTACCATCCAATATCTTATATTTAAAAAAACAAAAAATAGCAAAATAAGTGTTATATATATATATATATACTATATACTATATTATATATATTATATAATATATATATATATATCTCTATCCCAAATCCTTCAGAAACCGCAATCTCGCGTGTCATCTTGGATATTCGATATATTGAATATATCATCGATATATCATATTATATATTATATATAATATATATTATAACTATATATATATATATATATAATATATAATATCATATATTATATATAGACAAAGCAAGATTTCGTTTCTTCTAACAAAACTTTAATTCTAGTGGATTATTAAGGCTCAAGTAAGCAAACCTCAAGTCTGGAAAGCCCCAAGTATGACCTAACCTAGATGATGATGTAACTCCCCATAGTAAGCCTAACTAATAAATTATGAAAGCCCCCATAAACTATTTTGACACAGATTTACTATATATATTATATATATATAATATAATAATATATAATATATATAATATATATATATATATATATATATATACTATATATATATATATATATATCAATTGCGCGTTTTTACAGAAAGGAAGCACAGAGCCGGGCCTCCTCTAAAAAAATTTAAAAGCAACTAATGTAGAAAATAATTCAATTACTATTTATTAATATTAAATACAATACTTAAATTGATCTTAATCTGAATTGTACATTAGATCATTTATTTTCTTCCGTTTAACGGTATTTATCATAATGGTCATTGACTTGAGGAATTCGATTTGTGCCTCCAAGAAAGAGTAATTATAATGCTTTCACAAACACTTGTGTGTCCTGGCAACGTTAAAAGAAACGTATTCTATTTGGTCTATTTTGAAGGATTTCTCCACAAAGCCTCCTCGAAAACGTCATGAAAATGACTTTAAGTGGCTGAACGGAGAAATAGAGAGAGTTCCAGTTTGCAATACAATATGTGAACAAAATAAAATAAAGCAAAACTATTTTTTTTAAATTAAATAAAATAAAATAAAACCTTATTTAGTATATATATAATATATAATACTATATATATATATAATATTATATATATATATCATAGATATTAAAGTATATATATATATATTATATATATAGTAGAGAGAGAGAGAGAGAGAGAGAGGGAAGAGAGATAAAGAAAGGAAATCAATTGTCAAGCCATTGACGAGAAAGCTCAGTTTAATGAAATAATTGATCGCCCTTCACAGACCTTAAGGCAAGATTCTCTAAATTTATCGCCATAAATTCTACAGTTACGTGACATCCCACAAATTCTCTCAGCTTCACAAAACAAGTTTCCTGAAAGAGGCCTTAGAATTCTTTAATGGCCACATATTATTTATTTTTTTGAAAAATCATTTTTACGTAATAAATAACCGTGATTTATAATCAAACAAAAGCGATGCTATTGCCAATGCTGCTTGGCAATTAAAGAGGTTAAGAACATTTTGTAAAGAATGATTCACAAGAATGGGTTTCCCGTGAATTTTATTAGACTTTTTTAGTCTTGCGCACAATCCAGCAACAAAACGGCATCTGTTTGAACAGGATGTTTCTTCCTAAATCGTATAAATTAGTACATCCCTCCGAGCACGATGCAGTCAGGGCAGACTGTCCAGTTTGGCCTTACACTTTTCATAGAAACAGAACTTTAATTAAGTTATCAAATCATATCCTGGAAATGAAAAATATTATTATATAAGTTTGAAAAAAAGGAAAGAGGAATTGATCTTTTTCAAGTAGCTATGGTTGGTGAGTACTTTACTTACATTTGTGTCCCATTTTCAATATATATATAATATATATATAACTATATAATATATATATATAATATATATATATATATATATATATCTATATTTATATATATTATATAATACCGTATATATAAACATTTTTATTATTGTTGAAGTGTTCTATAATTTTTTTTTTCACTGAGCCGCTACTGATATATAATATAATAAATATATATATATAATTATATATAATATATTATATATAATTTAAATAATATATATAATATATTAATATATTAAATATATAATATATATAATAACTGTTTGTACTTTGGGATTTCACAATAAGATCGATATTTGACTCGCTAATTAGACCGATAATTTCTAGCAGGAAGAACTTACCGAGGATGTAATCGCAACTTTCTAGAATACACCTACATCAGTTGCTGACGACTACCATTTGGCAACAAGAAATGCAAATGTGGTCTTTTGACGATGGACGAAAGGAAATAAAGTATACTAATTCTAAACTCTAAATAATG
>JABUQX010133808.1:7500-16448 GCA_015478945.1 Trachelipus rathkii
TACTTCCGAGTCGAACGTTCCCTTCCCCCACTCTCTAGTACCACCTCTCGTGACCCTATCCCCCGCCGCAGTGGTAAAAGGAGAAATTTGTTATTCTTAAGCTTCATTCCGGAATCGCGCAGAATATTAATCTTCAAGATATTAAAAACTTTTCTCCAAAGAAAGTATAGCAAACCTTTTTGATTCCTCTACCTCACTCATTTTCTGACATATTTTTTTAAATTGACAACTCTAACTTTGGTTCTTCCTCTTTCTTCAGACGGCAGTATTGCTGCTGTCTTACCTTAA
This sequence comes from Trachelipus rathkii, assembly GCA_015478945.1. NCBI lineage: Eukaryota > Metazoa > Arthropoda > Malacostraca > Isopoda > Trachelipodidae > Trachelipus > Trachelipus rathkii. The sequence continues at coordinate 7,789 of JABUQX010133808.1, forward strand.
ACAAAAAACCACTCTTCACTCATATTTTTGTATCCAATTTTATTTTAGACGGACCTATTTATTTAAGACACGTTCTCCACCCTCCTCCACCCATTTTTGCCTAACACAACTATTTGATTTAAAGATGTTATTCCATTCTAATGTTTTTGAATATATCATTAGCAGGAAGATTTTTAAACATAATAAATCTTCTAATCTAACCTAATCTTTGATTATCAGTATGGTTTCCATATATAACACGTGAATGGTTGTCTCATTGCCCTCATCTCTTGTCTTACTCTTGGTCCTCTGTTCTTTGACATTTGGATGAATCTTTTGTTGTGATGTTACATACATTTAATCTTCTTTGATTTCCTTTCCGGTCGTTTTTTAGCAGCTTTGTAGATGACTTTAATTCATTCTTTAAATATATCAACAGTGATGTTCCTAATGGGTCTCTTTTATCTGCCACTCTATTTTCTACTTTTGCATTAGTAATTTTCTATCTGCCACATTGTCTTCTATCCACTATAACGCCGACGACTCCACTCTTCATTACTTTGGATTCTACATCTTCACGATTTGCATATTTGAGTAGAGCACGACAAATATGTTAGAGTCGGATTCCAAATCCAATTTCAAAGTTACTGTAAATTCTGCTATAATAAATATACTGTATAAGAGTTTTTTTTTTCCAAATACCATAAAAATAATATATTTGGTCGATAGAGGATGTTTTCAGCGTAGTCAAGGGAAGAATGATGATTGGAGGTTTCGTCGCGGTCAAGACATTTGAAGATCTTCGCATGGTTATAGGGAGACAGGGCTAGCAACCTGGTCCTTTCCCATTTGCTTGAATTACTCTTGGTCCAGCGTTGGTATCTTATGTGCCTAGAAGCTAGATCCTCTGGAGAGCTCTAGGAGAACGAGTTTTGAGGCGTTCATTTCTTTTCGGTCGGCTTAAATGGTGAAGATCTAATAGTCTAACTGAAAGGGCAAAAACCCTACCTGAGTGTGTTTAGCTCGAGGACTAGCGTCCAAACCATTGAGCCGAGAAATGACTTCTGGAGTGTTCTGGGGTTAAATGTTTCGAACCAGAAGGAGAAAACGCTGAACCTACTGACAGGGCGAAAGCTCTTCCTGGGAGTTGTTATAATAATAATAATAGTAATAATTAAGTATATTTTTCAAAATAATAAGGATAGTAATAATACAAATATATTAATATTAATAAAACAGTAGTTCTTATGGACATAGCTGTAATATTATTTGTATTGTGCAAATAATAATAATTATACTAATTAATTAATAATTGAAAATACTGAAATAAAATAATAACCATAATAATAATGACGTAATAATATTATTATTTAAATTGTTAAATCGCCAAGGGAATGTAAATTTCGGTAGTACATATAAAATGTTTAACTCAAAGGGAAATTAATATTGAAATGGATAACCTTGTATGTAGTACTCCAGAAATTAATAACAATTAGTTTTCCTCCCATTATATAATATATATATATATATATATATATATATTATTATATATAATATATATATTATTATATATTATTATATATATATAAATATATATGGTAGAGGCATTCTCTTCATGATACACTCTCTAAAATGATACACGATCTTTTAATGGAACTGCTTCCACCTATATAGAAATTATATTATATTGTTCTATGCGATTGATTCCGCACTTTCTTTTTTTTTATTTCATTTCTTTGGATTGTTGTTGAAAAAAATTCATGAAACTTTGTTTGCTAGTGAAATGATGAGAAACCGTTTAAATTTTTCATTTAGCAAAAACAATTGTCATCTACACAAGATTTCTTCTACATTTCCCTCTCAAGTAACCATGTTTGGGTAGGAAATCCAATGCACAGCTGCACATAAAATTCTTGTATTGTATTTTGAAAAATGGTTAGGTTGAAATGTAAATGTTAAATATATGAAGATGTGAATCTGATAAAAGAATACTATTGCATTTTAATAAGACCAACTCTTGGGAGTTTTCCGTAGTTGAGAATTAGACTTCTTAGAAGCCGAAGCATATGTTGTTAACAATGGAAGAAAATGTATGGATATTGATCATATTTTCATCAGGCACTTGTAACATATATTATCTAACAAGATTTTTCTTTACTAAATATTGTTTTTTTTTTTTTTACTTACGTCCAATAACTTATTTTGTATAGGTCGATTAAAAAAAATCTATAGTAATTGCTACACCCTAACTTGGTTGTTCGACTTAAGTAATGGTTATTTTCATTAAAGTTTTAAGAGCACGCCAAGAATCAGTACTGCTCCTATAATGTTTTTAAAAAAATTATTTAGAGTGCAATTACATTTATCCCCCCCCCCCAAAAAAAAAAAAATAAAAAAAAAATAAATCAGTCGCACGTTACTTATGTTGGACTAGGTTAAATTTTTTTGGTGGTTCGGAAAAACCTGTCAGAGACTCAAAGTCCGAAGATCAGAGTCCCGGGCTCGTCACATCACAAGCAAATAATTTCAATGGCTTACTCAGATGTCGAATATTCCGAGGCGTCGTAGTGCATGAGGTAGTATGCTTTCCTAGATCAATGTAACTAATTGATAAACTATTATTAAAGGTTTATTCAGTCAATGTGGGTATATCATTTGATGCTACTGAGGATGTTTAGTTTGTTAAATTTTCAGACGGTAGTAGATACAGATTCAATAACGAAGGAGAATTCGGGCCTGATGATCACGAATAGGCAATCGTTGGGGTTGGACATCGTGAGGTTGCAAAGCCATAGCTCCGTAGATGGCAAACGTTTTCCTTTTCACCAAGAAATTTATTCAATTTTTTTCATATTTTCTCTTAAAATTAAATAAAATATTAAAAATTAAAAATTAAAATTTACGTTTGCGCTTCTCTCCTAATTTGTTAATATCAGGTACCAAGCTTTTTAAAAAGGTAAATGTGCTATTTTCTTCAATTGGTGTTGGCAGGGGTGATGACAGAGTTTTAGCTTTTAAAAAATCGAATAACGGTTCTGCTACCATATCGGAAGGTCTAATAGTACCTCGACGAACCCGATTTCCATGCATTTTCGACGGAAGCTGGAAAAGTCTCGACTGACTTGATCGCTCTTCTTGTTTACCAGTCTCTAAAATTTCAGATCTTTCAGTTGTTTGAAGACATCTTTACTCAGTTAGCGTGGCATCATCTGTCATGCTCTCTGCAGCACCAGAACGTTGCTGAGCTAATGCAGGGGAAAAACTGTTGGATGTTAAATCCTCCTCATTCACTTGGCTAAAATCCCCCTGAATTTCATCAAAATCGTCATTAAGAAGGCTGCTCTCCATTTTTCGGTGTTGCCCTACAAAGTCACTTAAAAAGGACAGCGTTTCAACCAGATACCAGTTTTTCTTGTTTTCAGCATTTCCACTTGGAACATACTTCTTTGATTAACATTGATGTCTTGCATATGCACTCCGAAGCGAGTGCCATTTTGAGCGACATTCAGCACCTGTAAAAGAAAATTTGAAATAAAATATAATAAAAATAACAATCGCTGTCTAAATATAATTTTGACTAATGGTGTAAATCCAGCTATGATATACATATTCACTGTGATGTTATTAAACTAACCTACTCTATTAGTTTACAAGTATAACTATTAAACATCTTAAATTTATGAAACATCGTATCCTCTTTATTTAGTATCTTCAGTGAGATAATGTTTGGCCAACGGCTTCAAAAGAAATAAGAAATAACTTTACAAATAGCTCATAAGCTTTAATTTGTGCACCATAATATACAATCTTAATGGATTAGGCAAATTAGTTTAATAATTTAAATTATTCATTTTCCAAATTTAAAAAATAAAATAAAAAAATACCCCAAATTAACAGAGTTATGATTAATAATTTTCGTTTTTATAAAGTTACAATTGAAACTTTTATAAAATCCTTTATGTTAAGGGCCAATTTTTTGTAACTCACCATATGTATTTATTCTTAATATTTTGTCTCATTTGTTTTTATCGATTACTAACAAAAAAATGCAGCATATTTTCCATTTCGACTATTGAGCCTTTTTTTCAGTTAATTTTTATTATATTTTTAATATATTTTCATGAAATTAGCTCAGTAAATTTTCAATAACTTATACATAATAAATCACATCATAAAGTAAAAAATATCATAAACCTTATTACTAAATGCAAGTTTATAAAGAAAATCTAAATGTATAAATTTCAAAATTATATGAATCTTAAATATTAAAAAAAATATATATTAATTAAAAGAATCTAAACACTACAAATAAAGAAAATTTCACAAATATACTTCTACTACATTTAGCACACATGTGTATCATTATTTCCTACTTATATAAGAAATTAATGTTTTCATTTTTTTCCCAGCTATTAACGAGTTTTCTGCATAAATTAAAAAATTGTTTTTTAAGAAAAAATTGCTTAATTCTTTAAAGCATTATCCGCCTGGTCACTGCAGGGTTGGTACCCTGGTCACTGCAGGGTTGGTACCCAAAAACATCCAAAACGAGATTTTTGGACCTGAACTTCTAATTTTAACAAATTATTTTAAATCACTGTAAATCAAGGAAATGTCAACCATAACTGTTCTCTACCAGTATTATGAGAATAAAATATGAAATTTAAAATTTTAAAATATTCTCTATGCATTAAAAAAATGTGAAAGTTTAATCTTCTTTAAAATCTTAAATACCATAAAATACCATTGCACCTTAATAGTATTAATAGTATCAGCATTAAATATCATTATTATCTCTTGATCTCAAGCGGCAGTAAATTTGAGCAAATATTTCATCCTTTTCTATTCCATTTTATTTCTCAGTTGGCTCCAAATAATGTCAGAAGTTTAAAAGAATCCTCTTTAATGATTTTGAACTCATGCACAGCACTGCAGTTGATACAATAACCTGACAAAATTAGCAAGCAATTTTTATGATTCTCCTTCAATTTACTATACAAATTTCCACCAATTTGCTTTAGTTATCAGTAGAGCCTTCTTCATGAACATCCCAGTCCAAATGGGTACTCTGGGTTTTTCTAAAAAAAAAAAAATGATTTTGAAGCAGAATGCAACATTTTGTCATAAAAATAACACTTAAGCTGACTGCTACAAATGTTAACTGATGTGCAAATTATCAGCAAAGGGTAGACCTAATTATTATATTATACCCAAATTATAAGGGTACAGCATATTACATATATATATATATATATATATATATATATATATATATATATATATATATATATATATATATATACTATATATATATATATATATATATATATATATATATATATATATATATATATATATATATATAGAAACGCGTCTCGTGGCGCAGGAGGTTGAGTCACAGCCTCTCATACGAGAGGACGCTGTCAATCCTCCGCGCGTAGCAGTTGATTTTATCTACCTGGGGCAAGAATTAAAACTTGACTGCGAACACGTTGGTAACGTGGGTTTTAGGATAGCCGGCCTTAAAGTTCGATTTCCTATGGTCCCCCGTGTTACCCCTGCATAAGGGATAAAGCACGTTAAGTGGATGTGATATATATATATATATATATATATATATATATATATATATATATATATATATATATATATATATATATATATATATATATATATATATATATATATATATCCTTGTGCAAATTAATTGAAACAGTATGTTTTACATGTTACTTGTTACTTGTATTCCTGTATTGAAAACAAATACTAAAAGTCAGTTTGATAATTTTTTTGTGTTGGCTGATGCAATTATTACGTCAGCAGCTACTGCACTTCATCAGATTTTAGAATCCTGTCCGACCGCCGAAGTGTACATTGGCTGATGCAGTCATTACATCAGCAGCTAAAGTATTTCATCAGATTTTAGAAACCTGACCAGTTGTGATTCGACCGCCGTTCGAGATGTTGTGACACCTAGGAAACGTACGAAGGTTGTAACTCTGCTCGAATACAGCTAAGACCTATCGAGAGATTGCTTGATTGGTTGGTGTAAGTTTAGCAACTGTCAGCCGTGTCATCAAGTTGAAACAGGAAACGGGATCGGTTTCTCCTAAACGTAAAGGAAAGTGTGGTCGTAAGAGTAAAACAACTCCAAGAGATGACGCTTATTTGTTTCGACAAAGCAAAAAGGACCCCCGCAAGACGAACGAAGCATTGAATACGGATTTGAAGGAGAATTGAATCTAAGTTAGTTTCTTTACAGTTTGCAGGCGCCTTATTGCGACCGGACGAAAAGCCAGAAGACCTGTCAAGAAATAGCTTTTAATCAAACTATAAAAGAAAAGAGGTATAAATGGGCAAAAAAGTACAAGGAGTGGACTAAAGACCAGTGGAGAAAAGTTCTCTTCACCGACGAAAGCCATTTCTTTGTACAGGGTCAGCTAAGTCAACATGTTCGAAGGTCACAGAAAGAGGAGCTTCGTGATTGCCACATCGATCAGTATGTCAAGTACCCACAAAAGATGATGTTTTGGGAATGTTTCAATTATTATAGTGTCGGAAGCCTGTAGCCAATAGAAAGAACGATGCGCTCGCCATAACATATTGAGGCTCTAGGAAAGAAAGTTATTACAGAGCTGGAAAAAGAGGTATCCTGGCGGTACTGGGGTATTGCACCAGGACCTAGCCCCCTGCCGCACATCGAAAGTGGAGAAGAAATTCATGACAGAGCAGCAAATAAGAGGTGCTTAATTAGCCAGGGAATCCTCCGGACCCAAATCTCATTGAGAATTTGTGGACTATATGCAAAAGTCGCCTCCGTGCTGTAGACTGTACGACTATGGAGAAGCTCATTCAGGCGCTGATTCAAGTGTGGTACAAGGGTCCGGAAATCAAAAGTGACTGTTCGAAACTAGTAGATTCCATGCCAAACCGGGTTGTAGATTGTACGACTATGGAGAAGCTGATTCAAGTTTGGTATAAGGGTCCGAAAATCAACAGTGACTGTTAGAAACTAGTAGATTCCATGCCAAACCTTGTTCAAATGCTGTTTAAACATAGAGGAGGTCATAACCTTTACTAATATACATATATGTGAGCTTTGTACATGTATATGTGAGTTTTGTACAATAAACTAATAAATTCAGTGTTTGTTTCAATTAATTTGCACAAGGATATATATATATATATATATATATATATATATATATATATATATATATATATATATATATATATATATATATATATATATATATATATATATATATATATTATTGATATTTGTATTCTTTTAAATTAATGTTATCATTGGAACGCGCATGAGCTGTAATGATTAAATTGTGCATTGTGTGGTATTTTTTTTTAGGTTATTTTGCATTGTCGTATTGAATTGAATATTCGTATTTCCTTCTGTCTGAATTAAATTTTTTACGAGAAAATCAGCGAAATCCTTTATTTTCATAATCGTATTTACCAATGCCATCAAGTTTGCTTTATTTATGGCATTTCTACCTTGTAAGTGTCTTAACGGTAAATCGAATTTATCTAAGAACAACTACCGGAATGAAAAGGGAACTGTGATTTGTGCATTATGTTTATTATTAATCATCATTTCTTAAGCAACATTTATAACTTCAACGTCCAAAGATAATACGTTTTACTCTCTTTATTGGTGTTGTTGATGTTACTTCTGCATTAAATTGTTTGCTAACAAACTCCTTTGATATTTTATTTTGTCAATGTTCTTTCTTTTGTTAGTTTCATTTTTTAAATTTGTTTTGCTTTAATTTTTTGTAATTTTACATGTAACTCCTTCCTTTCTGTTTGTCACCCATTTTTTTATTAACCTATTTTAAGAATATTTTTGGCTTTTCTGTTTTTTTTGGTCTTTTTTTATTACTACTTTATTCCAGTTTTCTGTTTCAGTTCCTAATGAATTATTTTAATATTTCTTCTTCTATTTCTAAGTTTCGAAAGTCAATTAATTAATTCTCCACGTTTCTTGACTATGCCTTAATTGATTTTCACTAATGTTTATATTTTATTTCAAAATTTCTTCATTTTCATTCTTTATAAACTTTTTAAATTCCTTTTCTCTTATTTATTCTACTAAGCTCTGTTTTTCCCCTAGATTTTATTTGACAAACTCTATTGTTATGAACTCGGCTGCACTTGACTTTTTCTTTTCTATGTTTTTGATTAATATCTGTAAACGTTGATTCTACTGTACCGTTTCACAAAATATCTCTTTCACGCTCAGTCATATTATGAGTTGTGTTCTTCACCAATGTGCTTCTCCATAAAGACCAGATTGGAACACAATGCTCTAAAAAGTCTGTAACAAAGTCACAGAAGTAATATGGATTTTTTACTTCTTTCTCGACATTTAATGTCCCAATTTCTTATTTTTGCGACTTTTATATAATTTATAATTGAAGGCATTTTCTTTTATACTATGTCGATAATACCGGTTTTCTAAAAGTTCATCTATATAAGGAACAATGAATTTTTCTTCCAAAATATTTACAAAACCTTCCCCAAATTTACTTTTATTTATTAAAAATTGTACGGCTTCTTCAGTTTCATTTGTAACATGGGTAGAAGTTGATGCTACTATTAAATAAATCAAATATATTCTTTAATTTTTTTAAATTTATTTTCTTTTGGCTTTTTTCATAACA